>PVJA010038316.1:0-19823 GCA_004027025.1 Myocastor coypus
TAAACACAAAAATCCCTCTGGTCATCTTGATGCAACTGTAGTTCCGAGAAGCTAAGTGATGTGCGTGAGGCCATGTGGTGGTGATGCGGTGCCTGTGGCTGCACGGGCACCACCTCATGCACACCCTCAGCTCTCCAGACCAGGACCTCTTCTCCATTCCTAGAACTGAGGAGGAGCCTCCCCCCCCCATCTCACCTTCCTCTTTTCCTTAAGGATGCTGTGACATCTTCTAAATGTAAATGTTACTCAACCAAAAGACACAACAGTTTCTAAAAACCAATAGGCTGGAAGAAATAGCTTTTGGGATGCTACCTTCTCTAAAGAAGGCTACAGGGCTGGGGAGATAGTTCAGTAGAATACGTGCTTGACTAGCAAGTGCAAGGTCCTGAGTTCTGCAAGAGAGAGAGAGAGAGAGAGAGAGAGAGAGAGATGCAAGAAACAAAAGACAAATTCACGGTATATCTCGTGTAGGTACTAGCTGGCAAGCTACCAAGAGACAGAAGAGCCCAGGTGGAGACCTATGAGGACAAGCCTGTTTTTAGGGGCTGACGATTACTAGGAGGACATCAGTAAAGTGATCAGACTGACACCATTTGTGACTACAGAAAATGACCCAAAGAAGCAAGACTATTTGGGGATGAAATACCTATCGTGGTAGGAAACAGAATCTCTGTGACCAAAGCCAAAGTGGAAACTTAAAGCCCCATCCTGATGTCCGTAAGACCAGCCTGCAGGGAGTCCTAAATGCCCATTTATATCAAGGTCCTGGAAACAGAGGGTGGTGTGTGTGCACGTGTGTGTGTGTGTGTGTGTGTGTGTGTGTGTGTGTGTTGAAATAACTACGAGCATTTGACACAGTTGCCAACTGTTCTAATGTAGACTCTACTGCATTATTTTATATACATCACTGTTTTGTAACATTCCACCAAGCAGCCCATGAAGTTGGGCTTTACTCCTCGAATGTGTTTGAGAACTGTTCCTGGCCTTTTGGGCTGGATCATGCTGTGTCACAGGCCAGTGTCCTATGCACTGTAGGATGCTCAGGGGCCATTCCGATCTCTACCCAGGAGAAGCCACTCCCCAGTTATAACCATCTCAAGGGCCCTCAGGTATCACTGGGATCCACTAGAGGGTAAAGCTGTCTGCCCCGAACAACAAGGACCCAGCGCAGCTTGCTCCACCCCTCCTCTCTGGCAGGCGACACCGTCTCCTCCTTCATAAACCAAAGACCCCGTCTTCTACATAAGTTCTCCAACTATGGCTTCTGCTGCATCTACACCTCTTGCCTGGCCAAAGTATTACTTCTGTCCACCTATGCTGGAAAATTTCCTGCCTCTAGCCGGGCATGGTGGCGCACAACTGTAATCCCAGCACTCAGGAAGCTAGGGCAGGAGGACTGGTGAGAGTTCGAGACCAGCCTGGGCTACAAAGTGAGCTCAAGGCCAGCCTGAACTGTACAGCGAGACCCTGTCTCAAAAAGACCCCCCAAAAAAAAGAAAGAAAGAAAGAAAAAGAAAATTTCCTGCCTCGTCACCACTGACCTCCATGTCTCCTCCCTTGCCCAGGACTAAGGACATATTTTAACCGTTTCTAAGCATTAACAAGGGTCCACAGCCTCCTGCATCCTAGAACTCTTCTCTGCACCGAGGAAGCCCGAGCTAGAGCCAGGGCTGAAGGACCAGGTTGCCACCTCCAGGACTCAGGGTCATGGGTGTTCCCCAGACCTGGCAACCACCCAGCCATCAGAGCCATCTGTGCCCCCTCCAAATTCAGGAGTTGCCAGTGTGCCAGTGTGCCAGTGTTGAGGAGTGCGGCAGCATGAAGGGACAGCCTCACATGAGATGTCCCCCTGCATGAAAGGGATGAGGTGCCCATATGGCAGCACTGGATGGAAGGAGCGCACACCCTCTGTCCATCTGCCGTGTGAGAACACGCCACTCCTCCTCTCCTGAAGAGGCAGAGGACAGATGCTTGCCAGACAACATACCTGCCAGCAGCACTTTGATCTTGGGCTTCCCGGCCTCCAGAAGGACAAGAAATACATTTTTGCTATTTAGCAATTACCCAGCTGAGAATTCTCCTCCCTTCCCCTCCTCTCCCCTCCTCTGCCCTTCCCTCCCCTCCCCTTGTCTCCTCAGGCTCTTCCTAGGTGGGTTCACAGACTCCTGGCAAGACTGGGTTCTTCTGATTGGCTTCCTCTTGCTGATCGAGTCTCCAGACTCAGGACACTCCTGCAGCTGGGTCCTGGTACTATGTCCAGGTGCCCTTGCCTGCTCACACCAGGGAGAGGCTTCTCACTTCTGCCCCGGAGTCAGCCTCACCAGCACACTCTCACACGGCCCTCGAGTTGTCATTATTGGTTTGCATTTGTTTCTTGAAGCTCCCATAATAAAATACCACAGACTGTTTGGCATAAGCAAGCCGCCTAACTGTACCTCACAACTCTCAAGGAGAGAGGTCCAAGATGCAGGGATCAACAGGGCTCGTCCCTTTTGGGGCTCTGAGGGAGAATCTGTTTCAGGCCTCTCCTCTAACTTCTAGTAGTTTTGCCGGCAATCCGTGGTGCCTCTTGGCTTGCAAAGGCTTCACCCTGATCTCTGTCTTTGCATTCACATAACTGAGCTTCCAATAGGGCACCTGAGTCCAAATTTGCTTTTTAAAAAAAAAAAAAAAAATTATTTGGGGGCTTTCGGGCTAGCTCAGTAGTTTAAGTACCTGTGCAGGCAATCCCAGTCAGGTACAGGGGACAGCGGTTTGCTTCCCACACTCACCCTTAAGGCAGCCTGAGCCAGACCCCCCCCCAAAAAAAAAAAAAGAAAATGAAACAAAATTTTGGCTGGGGAGATAGCTCAGTAGAACAAGTGCTTGCCTGGCTAGTGCAAGGGCCTGAGTTCAACCACTGGTTCTGAAAGATAGACAGACAGACAGACAGACAGACAGACAGACAGACAATTTGGTACAGGGTCTCGCTATGCTGTTCAGACTTGCAGTGACCCTCCTGTCTCAGCCTCCCCCACACCACTGGGACTACAGGTGCATGCCACCATGCTGGGTTTTGGTGGTCAGCAGCATGACATGAATTCTGGGGATCAAACCCAAGCCCTTGAGCTTTTCAAAACCATCTCCCCAGCTCCAAGTTGGCTTTTTATTAAAAGGTCACCAGTCATACTGAATTAGAGGTCTGCCCTCCTCCAGAATGACCTCATTCAACTAACCATATCTGCAAGGGCTTACTTTACTTCCAAATAAAGTCATATCCCAAGGTACCAGGCATAGGAAGTCAATGTATGAATTTGGGCCACGTGACAGTGGCACAATTCAACCCCAAAACAGCATCTTTCAGTGTCTCCCTCCCCATGGTACGTTTAATCCTCGAGATGCCAACCCATCTATGTCTTTTCCCTCTTGTATCCCAGGCTCCTAGTGCAGAGCTGGGGCCCTGGCTGGCATAGATCAACTGTTTCAGAGAATAAATATTTACACTTGAAGTCGGCATTCCTCATAAAACAAAAGGGAAGAAAAAACTGACTTTGCTTTTGGTGATCACTTCTGAGGTCTCTAACACTGTCCTCACCCACTCCCTGTTTCCTGTCACCCACTCCTGCCAACCTTTCCTTTCTGAAGTCTCCTGCCTATTTCCTCAATTTGGAGGCCATGCTCCTAACCCCTCTCCCAACCCTAATCATCCCTCTCATGGCGATCCAGCCTGCCCAACACAACACCTCAGCAGGCCTTGATAAGCCAAGGGTACTGAAGCCGCCCCCAAAGGTGTGGACCTCGTTCTCCAGGAGGGTGGGCCAGAGATAGGGCCAAAGGTGGGGCTGTGGACCTCACCAGAGCACCTGCCCTGTGTCCACAAAGCACCTCATCGTTTGCATATCTTGCCAACTAATTCTTCACTTGAAGAATTTGGCTGCTCAAGCTTGGAGCAGCTCTGATCACCATATTGCTTGCTTTCCAGTCAGCAGAGCTCCAAGCGAAACCCTGAGTCAACAGAAAAGCCTCCTGAGTTAAGGTGTCCCTATCAGGTATACCTTCCTGGACTCGGCCCTCAGTCCTGATAGTGGCAGGTTCCCTGCCACGCCCTCTCCAGTTTTCCTCTTAGCCCTCAGCCCCACCCTGTGATCAGCAGTCCTGGCTCCTCTCTGCCTGTGGGTGTGTGTTGGGAGTGAGGCAAGAGGTGGAGAGGTGGCCTGGTGTAGAGCGAGGCGAGGTCCCTCATCCCCTCCTCAGCTTTCCTCATTTTCTCTTCCCACCAGCCAACCTGGTGACACAATCATGGGGACCCAGAGTCTGCCACAGCTGTCATGGAGAAGGCCTTAAGAGTCCAGTCCAAGGCAGAGGTGAACGGCACCCAGCGTACCCACCCTGGTGGCCACTGGAAAGCCCTGGGCCTGGCCTCAGGGTGATGTCAGAATCTTCCTGGAGGTCCCTAGGGGACTTGCTCAATTATGTAGAAGGTAACACGTGTGCTGGCCCACACTGGGCTCCAGCCTCAGGGGTATTACACACCCAGTCCCTGAGAGTCTTATACAGTCAAACTGGGACCCCTCCAAGGCCCTGCCATACTTTCCAAAAGCATTCACTATGCTCCCCAGCAAGCCCCCACACATGCCTCCAGCAGAACACATTCTCCCTGTATGACCATGAGGTGGGAGATTAGGGAGGGCAAACTGGTTGGGCAAGTGGGCATGACCTGTCAGGCACAGAGACCTGAGCCAAGAGCCAGCCCTGCGGGGGAGCCAAACCAAAGATGTTATCTTCAGTCCTTTGGCTTTTATAGGAGGGCCTAGACCCCAGGGCAGCCTGAGGAGAGGGCAAGTCAAAGGTGGACCTATTAAGGGACTTGCTTCCTTCATGCTTACTCTCACCTCGAAGAGTGCCTTTCTTCTCAAAATATGAATCAGCATGCTCATGCGACAGCCTGTTTCTTTTTCTACCTCTGATCAATGTAGAACCTCGCTACTTGTTTTGTCCAATACTTTGTTCACGACACAAGGAACCCAGGCAGAATCTCCATAAGTCCCTGGCACCTCAGAACCTGGTAACAGTGGATCTAGAGCCCATCTGAGCCCATTTTCTACCTCAACAGTCTGTCTTGCATTCTTGGTGCTTATACTCCATGTGTCTTTCAAGGTACTGGGCTCTCCCACCCTACCACCTTTTTGCCTCCTCTGAATTCTTCTGGCAATTCTTACCAATACAGCTTGTTTTGAAATTAATCATACTTGTATTATAGATAGCTAAGTTAAGCAGACAGGCAGGGCTGGGCCCTGGAGGGAGGCAGAGACCAGGGCTGTGGCTGGAAGCCCATCTGAAATTAAAGTCACAATGGCTAGACTTGCATGCATTCCTAAGAGATGAATGGTCACTTGGGACCACTGGTATCTCCCTTTAGAGATTTTCCATCATCTCACTAGGGGTGGGCCATCCTTTCCCAAACACTAAAACCAGGACTGCTGCAACCTTATTTCACCAACCAAGGTAAGTTATATCACCCACATATCCTTGCTACCATCAGATCAATATCACTTAAGGGACATAATCTCATTGGTTGATAATCTGGACCCACATGGTAGCCTTGCTGGCAACCCAACTGAGACCCCTCCTAATTTCTCAGGAGCTATTCCTATTCCCCACTCCTTTCCTCCAGTAAATTGTCCTACTCTTAACTTCCATTGCTCCTCATGTTGTAGGCAGCTGAGTTAGGCAGAAATATTACAGGCACGAACCGGGTGTGGTGGCGCACGCTTATAATCCCAGCACTTGGGAGGCTGAGGCAGGAGGATCAGTGCAAGTTCGAGACCAGCCTGGGCTACAAAACTGAGCTCAAGGCCAGCCTGAACTGCATAGAGAGACCCTGTCTCAAAAAAGGCAAAAAAAGAAAAAAAAAATTACAGGCAGTCAGATAGAGCTGGACCCTCAAGGAGACAGTGTAAAAGACAAGATGCCTAGCAACTGTGGGAGAAAGACACCCCTGCCGTGGGGCCAGACCTCAAGACAAGAGAGTAAACAAATGAGGCCATGAGCCTCCCTCAGGAGGGGCATCAGTGACTGGTATTTTTTTTTAAACTGTAAGTATGCATGCATGTATGTATGTATGTATATGTATGTATGTATGTATGTATGTATGTTATGGCTGGCTCAGCCTGCCCTGTGGGTAGGGCTGCACAGCATGTGGTGCTGGTGATGGAACCACAGTCCCTGTGGTTGCCCAAGCTTGCCTAAGCAGGCACTTTAGACCGCTGAGCTATCTCGCTGGCCCCTGATATTCTAAGTAGGTAGCAGTCACCTTGAAGAAGCCAAAAAATCACCAACCAACTCCCTACAGGAAAAGTGTAATTGTGCTTATAATCTTACTGGGTGGTCATAGTCTTGCACCACCTCACACGGAGTTCTCATGCTTTCCACCTTAGACCCACCTCACCTCATGGTTTTTGCTCTACAAAACTCCCTATGATATTCTGCTCTTACCCTCTGTTGTTCTTAAAATTAATTGTTCAGTGAGAAAACGAACTTGTACCTTTCAGGTGGGAGTTTCGTTTCCTTGTATCACTTAGAATTCATGCTGTGACCTCTTTGGACACCAACTCCCTGTATTTGGCATCTAGCATCTTGAACCTTACTGGTGTTGT
This sequence comes from Myocastor coypus, assembly GCA_004027025.1. Lineage (NCBI taxonomy): Eukaryota > Metazoa > Chordata > Mammalia > Rodentia > Myocastoridae > Myocastor > Myocastor coypus. The sequence continues at coordinate 6,636 of PVJA010038316.1, forward strand.
AGGTAGCTGAGTTATATAGAAATATTACAGGCAGTCAGACAGGGACAACATAGAAGACAAGCTGACTCTACACTCCTTAGCCCTCCACAGACCTTGTGACTCTATGACTAGAGACAGACACTCCTTCGCCATGGGCCAGATCTCAAGACAGGAGTAATTAAAAGCAACTACATAGTTCCTTAAACATGAGCATCAGGAATTGATATGCTAAATGAGTATCAATCACCTTGAAAGAGCCTAGAAAGAGTCAGGAGCCCTAGCTCAATAGGTAGTATCCTTGGCCCGCTTGCTACGTGACTTGCTCTCCCATTGGATTCCATTTCACCTGAGCAATGGTGCTTGTTATATCATTGGTTGATCATACTCTTTGTGCCACCTCATGCCACCTAGGCAAGTTCCCATGTCTTCTACACAAACTTAGACCCACCTCACCACACGGTTTTCCTCTATAAAACCCCTGGAGAATGCCATTTCCTGGGCAACCTGCTTGGGTCCCCCTTCTGTTCCAGGTCTCAGACGGAAGCTTTCTTTCTTCTAATAAATCTATTCTGCTCATAACCTCCGTTTGTTCCTAAAATTCATTCGTCAATTTTAGAGAACATGAACTCTTCAAGGTTGGGGATCACTTTCCCCTGCATCACTGGGAGGTGTTTTGTTAGTCTGATACCTAGCTTTTTAATTCACTTCCTACAGGAATGCCCATGTATTACTTACCCTGAAGCCCACAAGGGCAGAGGACAAGGGTGATTCTCCCAGAACTAGGTCAAGTTCACCACACAGAGGCTGGCTGCCACTAGCAAGTAACTTTGAAAGACAGTGGGAATGCTACCTGCATCTCCTGAACAGAATTATATAAACACTAAGGATGTTTAAAAACCAACAAACAACAACAACAACAACAAAAACCCCTCCAAGTCAGGAGGAAATCTCTTACAAAGGAACAAGCCTATATGGTAACATTATTTTCCTCCACTATCACCTTCCCAAATAAAAACTCTGAAATCATTAAAGATGAAAACAAAATTATAAATGCCATCATTGATGGTAAGTAATAAGCTTGGTAATTTGAAGAACTCTTTTCTGTGATTCCTTGATTACCCAGGAATACATAAATAACTAGACAAGTGCATGTATATTTTTGATAATATGGAATGTATGTCAGGATGTGCTCAAGAAATTCTGCTTAAAACATGGTCACACTTTCATATGCATAGAGCTAAGGCTACATCTTAAGAACAGATGCAAAGGTGTTTATCATTATCTTTGTGCTACACAGTTTCTAATTTTACATATGAAAACCAAGGCATCATTCAGCATAAAGTACATTATTTGCATGATGTATTTGCATTTGTAAAACACCCACATTTACTTTTACTGCTTAATGGGCCCCCTTTAAATGGGCCACTCTATATAAATGGAGTACACTGGTTCCCAACTCAATGGTGCTGATAAGAAAACTACTCCTTTTAGATGCAAATGAACCTACTAATCACAATTAAAATGGCGGAGCAGAGGAAAGCTGAGCAGCTGTGCTATAGCTCTAAGCCCAGGGCCAGCCCCGTTCTAGCTTCCGGTGAGGAGGAGCCTGGGATTTCCCCCCCAAGACATTTGCCCAGGGACAGAAGCAATATTTCCAAAGGGGCCAGAAGAGAGGAGAAACAGCTCTGTAAAAGCCAAGTGTCACTATGGAGGGCACCATATATGGTGTTAATTCAGTGGGGAAGAATATAATTTGTAAAATGTCGAGGACTGGTAAGGGAAGATTAAGAAAGGCTTGGAACAGTAACATTATTAATGCGACCAAGACAGCTCTTGAGCACAGCTATGATGGGAAACAACATGGCGGTTCCTCAAAAAATTAAAACAGCAATACCCTATGAACTAGTAGTTCCACTTTTGGACATATACTTAAAAGAAATGAAAGCAAAGACTCTAAGAAATATTTGCGTACTCTGCTCACAAGAGCCAGAGTTGGAAGCAATCCAAAAAATGCTCACTAGTGGGTGGACAGATAAACAAAAGGCAATATACACAAATAAGGGAATATTCTTCAGCCAAAAAGATCCTGACACATTCTAGAACATGGAAGATTCTGTAGGACAGTATGCTAAGTGCAACGGGCCAGTCACAAAAAGAAATACTTTATGATCTCACGCATATTAGGTGTTGAGTGTTGTCTGATTCACAGAAAGCAGAGTGATGGTTGCTCCAGGCTGGGTGGAGCAGGGAATAGAAAGTGGTTGCTTAATGGGTATAGAGTTTGAGTTATGCAGGTTGAAAATTTTCTGGCGATGGAAGCAAAGCCCATCTTCCTCTTAGCATTTCTTAGCACAGTGGTAGTGTTACAGCCTGTATCTACACTCCACTCCTGGAAGAGGAATCTCTGGCCAGGTGTGGTAGCGCACACCTGTAATCATAGTACTGCGGAGGCCACAGGAAGCTCACTGTGAGTCTGATGTCAGCCTGGACCGCATAGCTAGGCCTTGGGGAAAATGAGGAAAAGACAGAGAGACTGAGACTCGGCCAGGCATGATGGTACAGACCTGCTAACTCCAGCTCTGGAAGGCCGAGGAGACATAGGGGTGACCTGCTCATTACAAACCCCAGGACACACGTGCAGAATGGCTCCCAATGCTCTGAAGATGGACTCTTCCAAGAACGCCAGCGGGTTTTCTCCAGCAAGAGGACCTGAAGTCAGGCCATGCAGCAGACAGCCCTAAGCGGGTGTCATTGCCAACTACTGCCTCTGTGCTCGGGCTGTGGGGCGGTCAGCTTGCTCTTACTTTCCTCCCACTGCACTCCCTCTGCAAAGCCTGTTTCTTTTCTTACCTCTAATAAGTTTTTTTTTTTTTCCTTGTTTCAGAACTTTTTGTTTGTTTATTATTTATTTTTATGGCCAGCTCAACCTGTCCTGAGGGCGGGGCTGACGCAGCATGTGGTGCTGGGGATTGAACCGTAGTCCGGGCAGCCGCCTAAGCTTTCCTAAGCAGGCACTTTAGACCACTGAGCCAACCTGCCGGGCCCCATCTAATAAGTTGTTTTTTTTTGTTTTTTTTTGTCTTTTTGAGACAGGGTCTCACTATGCAGTTCAGGCTGGCCTTGAGCTCACTTTTGTAGTCAGGCTGGTCTTGAACTTGCACCAATCCTCCTGCCTCAGCCTCCCGAGTGCTGAGATTACAGGTGTGAGCCACCACATCCGGCTTTATCTAAGAAGTTTTTAAATAAAACTTGGTCACTGTTGGCACTTGTCTTGACCAATTGCTTTAGGACAGAGAGGATATAGAAATGACCTCCAGAAACTTCACACCCCAAGCTTTGGTCATGGGAGGATCATAAGTTTAATACTAGCCCAGGCAGTTTAAGCAAAACACTGCCTCAAAAGAAAAATTAAAAAAAGGGCTTGGGGTACCGCAAGAAGACTCTGATTTCAATTCTTAGTATCCTTTAAAAAAAAAAAAAAAAAAACATGTAAAAAGACCACTTTTCCTTGCGTTCAATGTCAAATATTATAAATTCCTGGGCTGTTTCCGTTCCTATGAAGCAAGCAAAGCTGGCCTCAATTTGTATCTTCTGTCCCTCGATGACAATGTAGGTTGGAGGTATTGACAACTACTCACTGTCCATAACAGGTAAGAGACAACGCCAACTCTCTCATTATGCCCTTGAAGTAACACAACTTTTAGAGACAGGATCTCAACAATAGAGACAAAATCACTACTACCTACTCGCTTTTCAGGCTTTTAGAGATCAAGAGCTATAAATATTTAATCCATGTTTATGACAGTCTGAATCCTATTATTTCCTAAGATGCTAAAAAGGAATCACAGACAATAAAATAACCTATTTGTGGGAAAATTGCAATTTATCTTAATTATTCATTCTCTCCTTTTGAAAGCCTGTGCCTTTCCACACCCCACCACAAAGATGAAAGACAAAATGCTGATTTTTCAAAGCTCATGATAAAAGACCTCTCTCTAAATTTTCTATCCACAGCACTCAACCCCAGCACCCAACCCTGAAGCCTTAAGATTGAGACAAAAGTTTACTTTTAATGGTACATTTTTTCCCCATGGTACATGACTGGATTTGAACTGTTACTAGAATGATGGGTCCTGGGGAAGTTCTTTCCAGTTCTTGGTGTCATGACCTGGATAAAACAAACAGAAAAGGTAGTGGGAGAGCACACTCACTAAAAGCAGAAACTATGTAAAATACACTGTGCTGAATGAGGGTGCACGAGTGAACAGACTCCTGGGAAACTCAAGGATGAAGAAAAGGGACCCTTGCTATCTGGACCACCTAGACTGTCTTCTTTCTCGTGCAAAAAAAGCATGGGGGACATTTGTCCTACCAGAAACTCACTTGGCCTGGCACCAGGTTTAAACTTTCCTACAAAAGATTCCCTTGGTCTCCTGCCAGGTATAAATGAGGAGTTAGAAGCTAACACTTTTCTCACTAGTTCTGTGCATAGCTCAGAAACTATAGTCCTCTGGATTCTGTGTTCTTTGCATGGGCCCTGGATCCCCATGACCTTGACAGATGATAGCTACTTCTGCTTTTTTGACAGGTTTTGCCCCACCCTTACTCTTCTACTTCAAAAGTAGCAAAAAGAATTTTAAAAATAAAAAAAAAAGTAATCTTGTCTGTCTTCCTAGGTAACAGCATCAGCACCCCGGCTATTCTGACTGGGGACTTCTGACTGAGCATCAGAGTACATCTCCTTCCTCTCTGGGTGATTACTGGGACCTCCGCGACAGTCATCGTTTGCCCATGCCTCTCTCCTATTCTCAAGCTGCCCAGCGCATCACCTCTGCCCCACCTCACAGTGGAGCTTATGAACACAGACATACATTGAGAAGGCTGGGAAGCCCAGTGCCTTGGTCATGCTTCACCCTCCCATGGAATAAAGCTGGACTGATCTGTTGACTCCATGTACCTAGTACGTAACTTCACTGGATGCTTTATTTCTCTCTCTCTCTCTGTCTGTCTGTCTGTCTGTCTGTCTGTCTTTCTGTATGTATTTAGTACAGGGTCTACAGGGTCTGACTACGTAGACTGGACTTGTAGTGAGTGATTCTCCTGATTTTTTGCCTCCCGAGTGCTAGGCATATGCCACCATGCCCAGTCTCAATAGTCCTGTCAAGACTGGAGAGATAGCTCAAGGGCACAAAGTGCCTACCTGGCAAGTGCAAAGTCCTGAGTTCAATCCCTGATTCTGCAAAAAAGTTGTCTTAGTGCACCCCAGGGGTGGGGCCAGCAGGGTAAGCCGGGGACCCTCAGTCTCTGCATCTGCCTAAGCAGGCACTTTAATCTGCTGAGCTATCTGGCAGGCCTTTATTTTTGTCTTTTCAAAACAGGGTCTCGCTATGCAGTTCAGGCTGACCCTGAGCTCACTTTGTAGCCCAGGCTGGTCTTGAACTCACAATATTCCTCTTGCCTTAGCCTTCTAAGTGCTGGGATTATAGGCGGGTGCTACTGTACCACGTTTCATTCAAAGCTTCTGCAAGGCCTACAGGAACAGCACACTCTTCTCATCAGGTAAGACAGAGCAAAGAGTGCTACGGACTTCCATGACAATGTTAAATCCACAGAGAACACAGCTTTGGGGAATTAACGTTGCCTTTGAACATATTTATGTAGCTATATGGGGTGTGGATTGGGCATTATAGGATATATTAGGATATGGTGACTTTTCACGTTTCTGAGTATAAGCAGTAAAAATTCTTATGTATACATTATCTTGTTCTTTTACTTTGTTTTGTTCCACTTTTATTTTTGGTTGTTGACTGTATTTTTTAATTGACACACATCAGTACAGTATGATTTTTTTGATGTTTTAATATAGGTACACAGTGCAATAATTATAGCACATTAATTAGCATATTCATAACTTCACACAACTCTCACTTCTTTGTGATAAAAACATTCGAATTCTTTCCAACTACTTACTTTGGGAAAAATACACACACACACACACACACACGCGCGTGCGCGCATGCACACGCGTGTGACTGTGTGTGTGTGTGTGTGTGTGTGTGTGTGTGTGTGTGTGTGATGAACTGGGCGTGGTGGCACACACCTATAATCCCAGAACTTGGGAGGCTGAGATAGGAGGATCAGTGAGAGTTGAGACTAGCCTGGGCTACAGAACATTATAAGTTATTTCTTCAGGTCTGTGCGATAGCTCAGCAGAATAAGTGCCTGCTTGGGCAAGTGCAGGGACCGGGGCTCAATCTCTGGCACCAGATGCTCCTCTGGTCCTGACCCCCAAGGTACACTGAGCCAGCTACTGAGACTGAGTGTGGTGGTTCACACCTACAATCCCAGCACTGGGGAGGTTGAAAACAGGAGGATCACTCCAAGTTCAAGCTGTGTAGTGAGACCCTGTACCAGACACATTTTAAAAAATAAGTTATTTCTCCTATACAGCTACTCCCTTGTTCCTTGCTTTGAATTTTGATAGCACATAAGAAAGACCATATAAGTGAAGGTTTCAACATATTCAAGAGATCTTAGCTTCTTGAACCCTTTGGGGAACTCTGATCACACACACACTGTCCCCTGGTACAAAATCAGGATGCTCACCTCTAGGTATTCACTGACCACCCACAAGATGTATCGCACTTTCAGGGTTCACACCAGTGCTACTTGGCCTGAGGGCTGCTAAAGGCAGTGATTCATCTTCCAAAACCACTTGCAGAGCCTAGCACTAAATCGGGTCTACAAAGAGATCCACAGTGTACTACTCTGCTTCTTCCACTATCCCTCTTCTGTCTCCTCTGCCTTCTTCAAAAGCAATGTTCAAAGGAATCATGACCAACTGTTTCAGGACTACCACCCCTGGTGGCTGAGTGACTTTTGTGTTCCTCTGAACAGGCCCCAACTACATTGGCTCAGGGTAGTTATGGGTGTGGAAAACCCACCTGAGGAAGTGTTATCACTACAATGCTACACAAGGATAATAAAGAGGGAAGGGTTGAGCATGTCTTCTTCAGAGGAGCTCCATCCTCTCCTGTTGTCCAGCACAGACTCTTCAGCCTTCCAGTGCAGACCTTTTGGCTTCCTGATACAGTTTCCCAGGGGACACTACATGGAACTCCATGCCTCTGACTTGGATTACCAGTGCACAGAGGTACCTATTGCACTCTTCCTCATCTTACATTATGCATGGCCATTATAAGCCTATATGCAAATTCAATTTTTAAAAATGTATTTGGGCATTATGCAGCTTGGACTCACAGTGATCTTCCTGTTTTCAGCCTCCCCAGCACTGAGATTCGAGGCCTATGCCACTATGCCTGGGACAGTGCTGGCACAGCATGTGGTGCCAGGCATCTAACCACAGTCCTGTACTTGTCCAAGCTTGCCTAAGCATGTGCTTTAGGGCCCTGAGCTATGCTGATGGCCCCCAATGTGTAAATCCTTATACATGTATGTCATGTATTATATCTGTTTCCCTAGTAAATATTGACTGACACACTATCTTACTCAGCTCTTCAACAGAAGCAACTTTATGTTCTGGGCATCCTTTACCAGATTTAAACTGGTGCCACTTCATTGAGGTAGATACACAGATTTTTGCAAGCAAAGGTTCACTTTATTTTTTAAAATTTATTTATTTATTTGTTTGTTTGTTTGTTTTTGCCTTTTTGAGACAGAGTCTCACTATGCAGTTCAGGCTGGCCTTGAGCTCACTTTTGTAGCCCAGGATGGTCTCGAACTAGCACCAATCCTCCTGCCTCAGCCTCCCAAGTGCTGGGATTACAGGCATGAGCCACCACACCCAGTTTAATGGTTCACTTTAATGTTTGTATAATCCAGTCAATTGTATGCTAAAAACCATCCTTGGCTTCCCATGGCCTATACTGCTTCCAAGTTCTTTAGTTCTATACCACTGCATTGAATGCTCTCGTTTCATCTGCCACCCCTAATCGTGGTTTTCTTGTGCATTTGTTTTGGCTCGGATTTTTTGCTCTGCCAAAACCAAATTGCCTGTAGTCCCTAGAGACACTGGAATCTCTCTTACCTCTGTCCCTGCCCACTCAGTGCTTAGAATTCCCCTTGCTCCCCTGTCCTCTTTGCAAGCTCCTAGATATTCTGAAAATCCTTCCCCTACTACCTTCGTCTTCCCCACTCCATGGCCAGAGCGCATCCTGTCTCTACACGGACCATGTGGCATTACTTATGAGTCTATACTGTGCACATTCCAAGTATGGCTGTCACGTTAAAAGGCCTCAGTGGCTGGCATACAGGAATGTTCAACAGATAGCACCTGAAAAGAAACAAGCTCTGTAAAATACAGAAAGCTGGTACCACGATCCTCATTTTGCAGTGAAGTACACCTAGAAAAGTCAGGTTCCTAGAAGGTCATGGGGCTTATGCACAGTACTCTGTAAGCACACTACCCATTTCCCACTGCCTTTTGCCTTTTGTCATCTGCAGAAAATAAAAAACAATGCAGGAAATGATGTAAACACTTAAATATTTTGGTGGATATTCTGTACATCTACGCACTGCTTTGCTTTCATAATGGACACTTAGTCCACAGATTCACTCACATCAATACATCTAGTTTAACTCAGAGCCGAGGCACCCAAGCGCTAAATTAACTAGTGGCTCTGCAAAGGTGCTGGGGGCCTGAACAAGGGACATGATGCCAGCATAACTCCGAAGAACAGAACTGCATACTCCTTTGTCTCCCATGTAAGTGGACTCAAGAACTGCAGTCGTGCATACATGCCCCTTTCTTTCCACTGTGTATAGTTGAATGTAGCCGTTTTCAGCTTCTTGCCGGTGATTACTCCACTAAAAATAGCTTTGATGCTGTCACATGCAAACTTGAGCAGAACCTGAAAGCGGATCCCCTTTTAGTTCTGAGCTGGTTCAACTTTAAAAGACCAGCAGCTGTTAACACACTCCGGTGTGTTTACATGATGCTGAAGCAGTTCCACAGTGGCTTGTAGCAAAAATTGCCCCTGAAAAGGACAGAGCTGGGACAGGAGCCGCTGCTGCCAATAGGTACATCTGTTGAGCTGGGCCCCTAAGCAGGGCAGAGGCAATGCAAAAACATTCAGCTTTGGGAGAACACTGCAGCAAGAGCTGCAGTATAGATGTGGGTGAGATGGTACCTGAGATTTGAGGCAGGAGCAGAAGAGATGGTGAAAAAGGTCACACACAGAAGAGAGCTTGGCTTAGGACTGTGAGGGACATCCTGCTGAAAACTTGCAAGAGCTGCTCTCAGAAATCAAGGAAACAAAGAATGAAATCTATTCAGTACCTTGGCCATTCTTCTGAGGCTTTACACTGGTTCAGTGAACAACTGGAGCATTCTGGTGTATTCTCAAAGCCAGCCCCAAATTGAAGACAGAACAAAAAGTCAGACAAAACCACAATTTCAACACTGCTCTTTCCTTCTGACCTTCAACAAGATATGGAAGAGTTGGAGGCCGAGTGAGAAAACACATCGTGCACCTGACTTTGTCCAGGACCCAATAGCAGTGTCCTTCAGAAACAGGCAGATGGGAGAGCAAGTTGACCACAGGCTGGGGACAAGTCTGGGATCCAACATAGTTCCTTTGAATAAAAAATATGTACCACCCAAGTACACAGTGTTTTTCCTTCTCCAACATCTCCATGTCCAAAGGATGACTCATCTAGAATTGCTTATGAAATAAGAATTTGTTCTAAGAAGTTTCTCCTAGAAAACTTGAGCGGCATCTGGCTGAGCTGGAGAGGGAGGGACAAAGGCCCGGCCTCCAGCAGGACTCTCCCACTGGCTGGCTGCCACAATGTTTACTCAGGGCTACTAGGAGACAGGGGTCGGTCACAGTCAGTGGGTGGCTCCTGCTTGCGTGCAGAGCTCCCACTGGAGATGTCTGCACTCCAGGTTCATGACTGTGACACAACCCATGATTTAACGAGAACCTCAGATTCTCTGTGACCTCGAGAAAACAGCACCTCTCTCACCTCACTGTCCCTCCTTAGGAGCCTTAGTGCTACAGCTGACATCACACAATTTGAGTAGAGGAGCGCGCAGGTTTTCTCTCAGCATGTTATAAATTTCAGCAGCCCATACAGTTTATATTAGCTTGGGAATTTATCACCTAAGTTATAGATATCTGAACAACAGAACAGACTTTCTATACTGCAGTATCTTTAACACTCATTTTTTGTTAACAAGACAAAAGAATTTACAGTTACTGCCAATAGCTTGCTGGCAGCTACCACCAGCATGAATGGTTGCCTGGCAACAGTCAAGCATCCTTCCTCCCAAATCAGGAAGAGCCACTGACAAATCTATATTAATTACAGAATAGGACAAACATTTAAAAGCTTTATGTTTATGGAGAATTGTGTGGGGAGCATCCTGATCAGAATGGTTCCTATTGAACAGACCTTAACTAAATACAGTGTATGTCTGTCTGAGTTTGATTCATGGTCACTAGTTACGCAGTACCATTCAGGAAACCTGGATGATTCTACAACTTTTTTAAACAATGTCTTTAAATATTACCTTAAACGAAGTCAAGCATTTGAATTTTGTGGAAGTGAGTCTTTTGCCTTCTCTAAGAATGAGGATGCCAAGAAGCACATGAAAACCTAAGCTTTTAGGAGTACATAGTCACCCCCAGGTACCTGCTAAGAGACTGTTTCTAGAACAGGTGAAGAACACCCCAATCCAGGGATGCTGAGGTCCCTTACATGAAATGCCACAGTATTTGCACATAGTAAATGCATACCTGTTTGTGTATTTTCAACATTAATTCTTGTAAATTTAGTAATTCCAAGATTACTAAAAATACCCCATGCAAGGTAAATGTTATGTAAATAATTTTATGTACAAGGAAAAGAAGGAAAGGTAAAGAAGCCCCCATGTGTGTTCAATGCAGGTGTGATGTACCCTCTCCCCAGTGACTGTAGACTGGTGGAGGGTCGAGGGTGAGGATGCAGAATCCGTGGGTACCGAGGGCTGACTCCACACCTCCAAAGAAATAAGGATCACACTGTAGCATAACGAGCATTTCAAGAAACGGAGTGTAATGAATGGGGCCCAGCGACAGCTGTGGCTGAAAATCCTGGAAGCTGGGATAAGGGAGTCCCAGAAAGCTGGGACTCCAGGTGACAGATAGCAGCTTCACCTGTGGGTCCTCTGTTACTTTTTCCCTTGCTTGAAATGCTAATGGTTGACCCCTGTGTGAAGCTGATGACAGGGAAAGGATGGAAGTTAACAGAGATCGTGGTCACATTCATGACTAAGCACAGGGTCCTCCTTTACGGAGATGATTGTACACGAGGTCAAGCTCACTACTCAGAATAAAGCTGATTTGCTTTAGAGGCTCTTGGCTCACTGAGGGACAAATCTCAGTGAGTCCTCTGAGCTACCTTCATTGGGTCTTCTTGTTGCTCCTTTCAGCACCGACTCATAACTTACGACATACAACCATGCAGCGCCGGGTGGGTGTGGGGCCCAGCACGCTTATTCTCAAGGTTTTTGCCTTTACCTGTATTTTCAGTTCCTGCTTCTTTGAGATTCACTCTGAATTCTGTGTGTGGAAAATGGGCATGCAATTCTTACAGAATCCTGTGGCTGGGCTGTGGGCCAGCAGGGCCTCAAGGCTCTGGCTGGGTCCTGTACACACAGGACTGCATATGTGGTGCACACTTCAGGTTGTCTATGTAGATCTAAGCTGTTTTGTTTTGTTTTTAATCTTTTTGAGACAAGGTCTCGCTATGCAGTTCAGGCTGGCCATGAGCTCACTTTTGTAGCCCAGGCTGGTCTCAAACTCACACGGATCCTTCTGCCTCAGCCTCCCAAGTGCTGGGATTACAGGCGTGCACCACTGTGCCCGGCTTTATGCTGTTTTTAAAACTGGCCTGAACTGTTAGGAAAGTGCTGATTCAGATGGAAATTGGCACTTGTTCACACTGAAGCCTAAACCAGCCACAGCCTGGCTTTGCTGTTGCTGCCTTGTGTGGAGGGCCTGTCCTCTCCTGTCTCTGTCTTGATCTCTGGGTTTGTCTCTTTCTCGCTCACTGCTGAGCATTAAATTCAGGGCCTTCACATTGAACTACATTCTTATACACCCCCCCAACTTTCTATTTGAGACAGGGTATCATTAACTTACATTTATTTATTTGTCTTTTTGAGACAGGGTCTCGCTATGCAGTTCAGGTGGCTTTCAGCCCACTTTAGTAGCCCAAGCTGGTCTCAAACTTACACCGATCCTCCTGCCTCAGCCTCCCAAGTACTGGGATTATAGAAGTGCGCCACCAAACCCAGTGTATCAACTTATCGAAGTTGCTCAGGCTATGCTCTAAGTCAAGTTCTCACGCTAGCCTATTGGCTCTCTAGGCATGCAATCCTCCTGCCTCAGCCTCTAAGAATTCTGCGATTACAAGCATGTGATACCCAGTTGTCCCTTGACCTGGCAGCTTGCACTCTATGTATTCACTGGAGAGGCATTTTTTTTCTTTAATAGTTTTTTAAAATCTTATTTACATATTTATTTGGTACAGGGTCTGACTATGCATCTCAGGCTCACAGTGATCTTCCTGCCTCAGTCTCCCCCGCACTGGGATTATAGGTGTGAGCCACCACATCGAGTTTCAGTGACTGGCATGGCATGCCAGGGGTTCCAGGACCTGCACAGAATGTAGCACCCTTGCCAGGCAGGCACTTAGACTTCCGAGCTATCTACCCTGCCCTAGCGAGCATTTTTGCATCATATTCTACCCTATAATGTTTGTATGACCATGGCAGGGGACTCATCTTTCCCAATCCCACTGTCAAGCAAAGCTTTAAATTAGTGTCCCTTTGCAAGCCTTTCAAGATGACTTATAAATAAATCCTACTGTAGTCTCCACTGACCAAAGTCTAAGTGAGTGCCAGCCAGAAGTAAGTTCTGGACATGCAACACCAAGAGAAGAAAGACAAACTCTTTGAATTCTGTCAATACTTTGAAAACTGCAGCCCTTTTGGAGGAAGACTGTAAGAATAACGTCAAAATGAAAACTAGGTGGGCACAGTGGATCAGCTACCAGCTACTGGTAGGCCCAGGCAGAAGGACACAAGCTCACACTTAGTCTGGGCAACTCGGGGAGCCTTGTCTCAAAATAACTAAAGGGTTGGGGGAGAAACTTAGTAGTAGAATACTTGCTTAGAATGCATGAGGTTCAGTCCTCTGGATA
>PVJA010038317.1:0-19830 GCA_004027025.1 Myocastor coypus
ACTGATCCTCCTGCCTCAGCCTCCCGAGTGCTGGGATTACAGGCGTGAGCCACCACGCCCGGCAGAGCATTTAAGGTCTTAATTATCCTTAGGTGGGGCCCGGCAGGATGGCTCAGAGGTCTAAAGCGCCTGCTTGGGAAAGCTTGGGCGGCTTCAGGGACTGCGGTTCGATCCCCGGCACCACATGCTATGCCAGCCCTGCCCTTGGGGTGGGCTGAGCCGGCCATAAAAATGAGTGAATAAACAAAAAAGGTTCTGAAACAAGAAAAAAATAAATAAATAAAAGAAAAAAAAAAAAAAAAGTGTTTAAAAAAAAAAAAAAATTATCCTTAGGTCTGCTAAGAATCTAAATTTGGCTTTTGAAGCCGGGCGTGGTGGCTCATGCCTATAATCCCGGCACTCGGGAGGCTGAGGCAGGAGGATCGGTGTGAGTTCGAGACCAGCCTGGGCTACAAAAGGGAGCTTAAGGCCAGCCTGAACTGCATAACGAGACCCTGTCTCAAAAAGACAAAAAAAAAAAAAAAATGGCTTTTGAAAACTTTCCAGGCAACTAGCTATCTGATCTCATTTTAGAAATCCTCTTGCCCAGCACTCTTCATGTTGAAGAAACCTGGGTTTCAGAAAAGAGCTTCTCTATATAGACTGTACCAGCATGTACCCTGTTATCTTGATTCCCTGAGACATTTTCTTACTTTTTTTTCTTTGTTATTTTACCTCTTATGTGTTTGTTTTGTCTGCTTGAAGCTGATTACTATCCTTAAAAATCAGATTCTCAGCTGGACGTGGTGGCACATGCCTGTAATCCCAGCACTTGGGAGGCTGAGGCAGGAGGATCGGCGAGAGTTCAAGACCAGCCTGGGCTACAAGAGTGAGCTCAAGGCTAGCTTGAACTGCATAGCGAGACTGTCTCCAAAAAAAAAAATCAGATCCTCCGGGCCGAGGAGATAGCTCCATGGCACAAGTGCCTACCTGGCAAGTGCAAGGTCATGAGTTTGAACTCTGGTCCCACCAAAAAAAAAAAAAAAAAAAAAGATCCATAAGAGCAGGCTCTAAGCCAATTTTTCTCTAGAACCTATTAAAATTATTTGTGATCAATTATCTTAGACATTCAGTTTATCTTTTCTTATAGATTTTGTGGGTTGGAGCCAGGCATGGTGGTGCATGTCTGTAATCTCAGCACTTGGGAACCTGAGGCAGGGGGATCAATGTGAGCTCAAGGGCAGCCTAAACTGCATAGCGAGACCCTGTCTCAAAGACCAAAAAAAAAAAAAAAAAAAAAAAAAATTTCATGGGTTTTTGGTTTTTTGAGACAGGGTAGTCTGGGTGGCCTTGAACTCCCTATGTAACCTAGGCTGCCTTCAACCTCTAGCAACACCTGGCTCATTTAGTTAAGAGTAGGGGCTGGCGAGATAGCTTAGGAGATAGCTTAGCCATCTAAAGGGCCTGATTAGGCAAGCTTAGGCAACCTCAGGGTTCAATCCCTGGCACCACGTGCTGCACCAGCCCCACCCCCAGAGCAGGCTGAGCTGGCTGTTGTAAAAAAATGAATGAATGAATGGACTCAGCCATTAAAAAAATGAATGAATGAAGAGTAGCACTACTGGGCTGGAGAGATAGCCCAGAGGTCTAAGCGCCTGCCTGGCAAGCACAAGGACTAGGATTGATCCGCAGTACCACAATGCTGTGCCAGCCCCATAACAAGATGTGGTGGTGCATACCTATAATCCCATTGTTGGGGAAGCTGAGACTGGAGGATCACTACAAGTCCAAGCTGCCTAGTGAAACCCTGTACCAAGCACATTTTTAAAAAAGATTATAACAACTTTAATTTAAAAAAAGAACAGTACTATCACAACAGCCTATCACTTTTTTTTTTTTTTTTTTTTTCATATTTTAGTCCTTTGCATGGTATAAAATGAAAATCAGTTTAAGCTAATCTGTAGTTTCTTATCTTAGAGCAGGGATGGAAAAACCTATGGCAAACTGTGTGCTACAGTCTGCCATTATCCCTGAAAGCTCTAGCCACTAGCCAGGCATGATGGTGTATGGTTGTAATTGCACTGCTCATGAGGCAGAGGCAGGGTGATCACTGTGCATTCGAAGCCAGCCTAAAACTGCATTGAAACGCTGTCTCAAAAAGGGAAAACGCTCTGAAAGATTTGCCATCATTGACGGAGAAACTTTCTATAGCTTGATCTTTTTGGAGTTCTTATTCAGTGATATGTAGCCAGATGCTATGTTCTGTGCTGTGTAAAGAAAGGAAATGTGAACCATTATTCCTTGGGATTTTTTTTTTTTTTTTTTTTTCCTTTGGTCTTTTTGAGACAGGGTCTCGCTGTACAGTTCCGGCTGGCCTTGAGCTCAGTTTTGTAGCCCAGGCTGGTCTCGAACTCTCACCAATCCTCCTGCCTCAGCCTCCCGAGTGCTAGGATTACAGGCGGTGCCTTGGAAATTTTGATACTCTTTGAAATATGTGGGCCTTTGCTTGGGTTATGTTACATCTATCCTTTCACTCTTCACTTTTTTTGTGTGTGAAGGGTGAAAAAATGAGGGCTGAGTTCATTGAGTAGGAATTCAAATCTTAAGTCCTAATCAGCTGGTATTATCTTCTAACAGTATTTCTGAATTTGGAATGGAAACTATATACTGCCTCAATTTACTGTTCTTTCTCACTGTAGGATGGCAAGCTTACGAAGGAAGAGATTGTTGACAAGTATGATTTATTTGTGGGCAGCCAGGCTACAGATTTCGGGGAGGCCTTAGTACGACATGATGAGTTCTGAGCTGCAGACAGAAACCCACGTCTCTTCAAAAGTAATTTATTTTTACAGCTTCTGGTTTCATATGAAATTGTTTGCGCTACTGAGACTGTTATTACAAACTTTTAAGACATGAAAAGGTATAATGGAATAATAAAAACCATCCCGTCCCTATTTCTCCTCCTCAGGACTGGAGGGAAAATACGCTTCCGAGGAACAACTCTACTTAGTACACTTGTGTTGGTAGATTTACACTTTGTATAATGTATAACATGGTGTGCTTATTTTTGTATTTGTTCTCTATGATATGAAAGATCAAGATCCTCCACCCAAACATGTAGGCAAACAATCTTTACTCTTTCTCAGTCCCTTATCATGTAATTTTTATAATGCTCACTTGAGTAATTTTTAAGCTGAGATCAGTAAAAATATGTACAAGAGGGGAAAAAAAGGAAAAATATATACTCCACAATTTATGTTTAAAGATATTAATACTTAATCTTGCCTGTTGAAAAGTTCAACGTTTTACATGTAGTAGCAGCCACATATTTCATTCAGTTGCTACGGGTCCAGCAATTAATCCTGCTGTAAGTTGAATAGAGATAGATCCCTGTGCTATAAGGAAGCTTGGGCCAACTTGATTTCATTCTTTTCTCCTGTAGGACTAGCTATTTGCTAATTTTGTAAAGCACAGCTGTGGTGGGAAGTTAGGGCCAGTGACTTGAAAATCAAGTAATGCATGTGATCTCTTTACACTGCTATTTCTAGCTCTTAATAGAGCTGTTTCTAGCTAGGAACAGCTGGAAAACTAAATGAAAAATACAAACATGTTCAGAGCATACATTCTTTTTCTGGGTGTGCATGTGTCAAAATGCTGTGAACATAATTATTTGCCTATTGAAATCACTTTATGTACTGCATTCTGCTCCTTCCCCAGGAATTAATCTTGGTTTCATTGCAGTTACAAATCACTGTTTTCCAATAATGCCACAGAAAGTGCCTTTAATGAGAGAAATGATCATTGAATGAGAATTTGTGCAAGAAACCTAAGATAAAATAGAGTATTTGGACAATTTTACATGAAAGCTTACAACCTCCCAATATAATGGAGATTTTTGTTCCTTTTTTCTTTGGACTATAATTAAATAGCAGTATTAGTTACAAGCTTGGTTGCAGTGTTCTTAACTTGCGGGCTGGTTTCCAGACACCATGTGCTGCTGACTTCACCAGAGATCCTCATACCTCAGAATGCAAACCACTCACAACAAGGCCCCTCTGTCCACCAAAGTGCAGAGTGTGAGCTCAGACGCAAAGGTGGAAGGACCTGCAAAGAGAGAGCTCTTTGGTCTAAGGACCATTGTTTGTCTTTTTCTCCTTTGACCATCAAACCTATTCCTCCATTGACTCCCACCTCCAAAAGGAAAAAAAAAAAAATGTTTATCATGGATCAACAACTGGCCAATCCCTAGGAAAGAAAAGGATCTCGTAGAAGAAGTTAATGAAATCGCCCTGTCTCCAAGCTCCCTTTTACCCATATTTTATGTAACACAAATATTGTTTATTCTGGTCCCTTTCTTACCAATGGGCCTCTTTTGAGAAAAATAATTGTACTCTAAGACTTTAGCCCTCAGGTTACTAAGATAAATACGTGTATATAACCTTTATTATTTCCTATATCTCTGGATAATACATTCAGGTGGTGCTGGGTGGTGATTATTTCTGAACCTAGGTGTATCCTCTGGTCTTCCACAATTGTGTTGAGGTAGGCTGCTCGGTGTGGTGAAGAGCCAGCATCATGTCACTTCACCCAGCCTTTGCACTGAGCTCTTGATCATGGATACTGTCTTCAGGTTTAACTCCAACAAAGGTCTTGGACCTTTTCTATCCTCACAGACTTTCCATTTTTATTGTTGAGAAGACCAGAAATAATTAATAATGCCACCAGCCACAGCTTAGAGAGGGCACATCATGAACTGTGTAGCAAGACAGCCTTGCAGCTCACTAGATGGAGAGAACCCAAGCTTGATGTGAAGATCACAACTTAGTGAACCATGGTCTGCTAGGTTGGCAGCTTCTGGATGCAGGGGACTCAGCAGCAAGCATTGAACTCTCTGTGAACCCCTTGAGTTTTTTGGGGGTGGGGTTGTTATTTTTGGTTTAAATCAAGCCTGTGATGGGTGAACTATAGGTGAACACCCACAGTGTGTTCTATGAGTGCTAGCTCTCTTGAATTTGGATATTGGTTATTTTTTATGGAGTGTAAACCAAGTTTTATATTCTATAATGAAAACAGGTACCTATCTGTTTCTAAATAAAACTATTTACATTTGTTGTGGGATAAGCGTCCTTTATTCTCTCAGAACTGTAGTGGCTAGGGATAGCCCCATGGGAAAGCACTTGCCTGGCATGGGTGAGATTTCAGTTCAACACCCAGCATCATAAAAATCAAAAGAAATGGAACTTTGGCATATAATTATTTGTGTATAGCAATGGCACATAAAGGAAATTCTAGAACACTCACTATACTCCCCACCCCAGAAAACATTGGCTTCTCCCAAGGTAGCTACTCCTTTCCAGCTGCTTTTCTCTGCTTCCTGGAGGCCACCATGCTGAAGAGAAGCTCAGCAGTTCATTGCATAATTACTTTTTTTGTTTGTTTTTGTAGGACCAGAGTTCAAACTCACAACCTTGCACTTTGCAGACAGGCACTGTGCCATGGAGCTATCTCCCTGGCCCCACCACCAAAACAAGTTTTCTTTTAAATTTGTCTTTTTGAGACAGTGTCTTGTTATGCAGTGCAGGCTGGCCTTGAGCTCAATTTTGTAACCTAGGCTGGTCTCGAACTTGCACCAATCCTCCTGCCTTAGCCTCCCAAGTGCTGGAATTAGAGGCATGTACCACCATGAGAGAAAAAAAGAAAGAAAGAAAGAAAGAGAAAAGAAGGAAGGAAAGAAAAGAAAAGAAAGAAAACAATACTAAAAGAAAATAAATTGTCCATGCTGAAAAATCAACAAGCTTAAAAAAGTTCTAAGTAGATAGCACTTATGAATAGAAACTAGTGGTTATAGAAATGGCCTTTGGGTGGCCACAAGTAGACCCAACTGAGGGTAGCAACTCTAATGGCAGAGAATAGCAGAAAAATGGATTTCACAAACTGCAACTACTCCTTATCCCACTTTTTTTTCCTGTGGTGTTTTTGTTGAAGAAAGTAAAATCTTACATATGAAGTTCTTTGCTGCAAACAGTCCAATGTGAGGTCCTTAGTTGGGGCCAACTTTGCTAGAAGAAACAGCAGAAACTTCAGTTTTCTGAGAGCTGGACAAATCAGCTTCATCTGCCATGGGCTTCCTACATACCAACTCCATGATACAAGCTCGAAACTGGAAGGAAAGGTAGGACTGAAGATGGACCTTTTGGTAGATGTATATACAAATAGTGACATCAAGAAGTATGATAGGGGACCAGGGAGATAGCTCAGTAGAATAAGTGTTTGCCTGGCTAGCACGAGGTCCTCAGTTCAATCTCCAGTGCCACCAAAAAAAAAAGTATGACAGAAATTTTGGTTCTATCTCCAGAGCTCTCAGGATCTACTCAGGGTTCAAACGTGTCTTTCTCATACTAAAAACTAGCAAAATCACAGTTTAAAACTACTTGATCCTACAGGCCAAATTGGGAAGGGAAAAGCTCAATGTGAAATGCTGGAAATTTATCTTCTAAAATTAAAAAAAATCTTTCATTTGTTTGGTACAGGGCCTTGCTATGCAACTCAAACTCATAGTGATCCTCCTGTCTCAGCCTCCCCACGGTGCTGGGATTACAGGTGCACCATCACATCTGATTTTGGTGGCCAACTTGACATGGGGCCAGGCAGGTGCTTAAACCATCAAGCTACCTCCAGCCCAATGCTGGAAATTTAGAACTATCTATCATCTATCTATCTATCTATCTGTCTGTCTGTCTGTCTGTCTGTCTGTCTGTCTGTCTGTCTGTCTGTCTATCTATCTGTCTATCTATCTATTTGCTTGCTTGCTTTTTTGACACGGGGTCTCGCTATGCAGTTCAGGCTGGCCTTGAGCTCACTTTTTAATTTTTTTTCTTGTTTCAGAACTTTTGTTTGTTTGTTTGTTTGTTTATTTATTTTGTCTTTTTGAGACAGGGTCTCGCTATGCAGTTGAGGCTGGCCTTGAGCTCACTTTTGTAGCCCAGGCTGGTCTCGAACTCATATCGATCCTCCTGCCCCAGCCTCCCGAGTGCTGGGATTACAGGCGTGCACCACCACGCCGGGCTTGTTTATTTATTTTCTTTATGGGCAACTCAGCCTGCCCTGAGGGCAGGGGTGGCGCAGCATGTGGTTCCGGGGATCGAACCGAGGTCCCTGCAGCTGCCTGCAGGTGCTTTAACCACTGAGCCATCCTGCCGGGCCCCTTGAGCTCACTTTTTTAAAAGTTAATTTATTTATTATGGCCAGCTCAGCCTGCTCTGGGTGTGGGACTGGCACAGCATGTGGTGCCGGGGATTGAACTGTGGTCCCCACCACCATCTAAGCATTCCTAAGCAGGTGCTTTAGACCACTGAGCCATCCCATCAGCCCCATTTTGTAGCCCAGGCTGTTCCCAAGTGCTGGAATTACAGGCCTCTCTCTCTGCCTCTCTCTCTCTCTCTCTCTCTCTCTCTCTCTCTCTCTCTCTCTCTGGGATTAAACTCAGGTCCTTGCACTTGCAGTCAAGTGCTTATTCTACTACTGACCTATCTCTGCAGCCCTCAGAACTTTTTTTTGTTTTTTAGAACTGAGGTTCAGTCAGAACTATTAATTTACAAGTTTTTCAACAAAACAAATCCTTTTCTTATTCTATGTAACAATGATTTCTCTGGCTCTAGTTTTATCCTCTCTGGGTTTACTAAGGACTTCTTGGTCTACTTGGTGGTTACTTGGCATTTCCAAGGCTTACATTGTCTGCCCTAAGAAACCCTCTAGGGTCAAGTGTTCTGGGCTAAAGTCATTGTCAGGGAAGTAGCTTTACCTGCTTGTTCATGAAGCAGTAGATGATGGGATTGTAAACACAGGAACTCTTTGAAAAGAAAGCAGGAATGGTGACAAGCCGTAAGTCCAACCCATGGTTACGATTGTTGACTATGTACATGGCCAAGGCAGCGTAGGGCATGTAGCAGACACAAAAGGATCCCACCATCACCACCACCATGCGGCTCACCTCCCGTTCAGCTTTCTGGGTTGTGGCTGATTCCTGTTGCTGAGCTGCCACCTAGGGCAAAAGCCAAGGCAGTATCACACCCCTGACCCTGAGCTCCCACATCTCTGGACCCTTTACTACTGAAAACATCCACTCTGATTGCCTCTGTTCTGACCAAATTTACTTGGCTCTATTAATACACCCGAGGAAAGTAAATGGAAGGGGCTCTCTGGTGTGCCACATTGGACGGGACCACATATGAGGCACAATCAAAACATAGTAAGTGGTTACTATTAGAGTAGAAGACATTGCCAATAATCC
The DNA here is from genome assembly GCA_004027025.1 of Myocastor coypus. Classification (NCBI taxonomy): domain Eukaryota; kingdom Metazoa; phylum Chordata; class Mammalia; order Rodentia; family Myocastoridae; genus Myocastor; species Myocastor coypus. Next base: position 8,270 of record PVJA010038317.1, read on the forward strand.
TCAAAATATCCTTAATTTTAAATATACTTACCCATCATTTTTGTCGTTTTTCGAAGCAATTGTAGAAGTCTTTCATGTTTTTGGTTGCAGTGTCGTAGTTGCCATGATATCTTGAACGTGTTCTGTGTTTACCTTTCATGGTCACATTTTACTTTGGGAAAGAGCCACGTCACCCAGTGAATAAGGAGGATGACAACAAATGGTAATGATCTTAAGAGCCTGAATTTCCATTGGATGGCTCTTGGTGGCAGCATTCACTGAATTTTTTTTGTATCATACCTCATAAAGACATAAAAGAGGACTTACAGAACTGTTTCAGAAAGTGGCATGAGCAATGAGATTAATGTGTCGATGTAAAGGTTATTGTTTTAGGGGGATTAATGACAATGTGCCATTATAGTATGGTTGTTTTTTTAGTTTAAATATTTACTGTATTTTGATTGCACCACACATACCTTTTGACACCTTTTTGAGTGGGGATTTCACTTTCATTTTATCTTTCCTCTTACTTCCACACCTTAAACTATTAGACACACCTGTATCTGGTTGTGGACATTTCCAGACATCTAAGAATGCCCATTCTTCCCTCTCACCTGGTAATCCCCCCCCCCCCCAACCCTCTCAAAACCACTCACAGGGGAGCTGGGGAGATAGCTCCGAGGCACAAGTGCCTGCTGGGCAAGTGCAAGGTCGTGAACCCTGGTCCCACAAAAAAAAAAAAAAAAAAAAAACCCACTCACAGCCCTGAGGGTCCTCAGCAGCTGAGAGTAGGAGAAGCAGATGAGGGAGAGAGGTACGATGAAGCAAAAGATGAAGAGGAACCAGGTGTAGTACTCGCTGCGATATCTGGTGCCCACGGTGTACCAGTCAGGGCCACAGGAGCACTGCAGGCCCTCGGGGATGTACCTGTATAGGAATAAGTGCTTGCTCAACTCAACTCCTGAGGAAGTCAAGGAGCAAAAGCTGAGACTCCTGGAGTGTACTCTCCACTTAGAACCTGGAGAATGCCAGAAGGCTTCAAACAGGAAGATTTTTTTTTTTTTTAAAGTTCTTCCAACAGAAGCTACAGTTATTGCAACTACAGAGTAAATATTGACACTTCTCAGCCCTTTCATTGTGCCTGCCCCCCCACAAGCCTACAAGGCTATTTCTAGCCTCTTTTCACCCACATCAACCTGAACATCAGCTTGTGCTCTCACCGGCTCCAGCCGAAGAAGGGTGGAATGGAGATACCAATACCAATGACCCAGGTAGCCAGAACCACCATCAGTGCATGCTTGGAGCTGAAGCGGAAGTTGCCAAAGGGCTTACAGATGACAAGGTAGCGTTCAAAGGCCAGGAAGGCCAGTGACCAGCCTGTCACCAGACCTGTGCCAAAATATGAGAAGAATGGGCTGGATAGAGCTTCATTCAGCAGAGTACAAAGAGAGTGGAGCACACCCAGACTGACAGAAGGTTAGATCAAAGTTTAATAAGTCTCAACTTTTTGTATGGGTTTAAGGGACCCCTTCACCCCAAAAGTTTAGCTCCTTGCTCCAATCTGGTAATAGCACCCATTAACCTCCCCATAGTCCCCTTTCCTTCAAGTACCTGCCACAGAGCCCAGGAAGGCCTCCAGAGCACAGACTTGGTGGCCAAAGAGGAAGTATCCATGACAGCTGGCGATGAAGACAGTGAAGACAGAGAATATACAGAAGAGGAAGCCCCCCAGGGACACATTGACGAGAATGTAGTTGAGTGGCTGCCGTAACTTTTTGTACTGCAGTGTGGCCACCAGCACTATGGCATTGAGTGGTGTCCCTGCAAAGAAGACAAAGCCCATGAAGGCTGCCTGGAGGTGGAAGGCCCAGAGAGGGGCAATATGGTACTGAGGCCCGTCCCAGGGGCCCACTGAGGAGGTGTTCTTGAACAGATAAAAATCCTCTTCCTTTGACATCTTGTTTATTGGCTGTTTATCACATCCCTCCAGTTCCTCTTATAGATTATCCTTCTACCAGGTCCTCCTCCCCACAAAATCCCTCTTCTAAAGACATATTTGGGCTCTGTGAATGATCCTAAATCTCCCAAGGACAAAGTCTGGGATTAAAAATCCCTAAGCCCCTACTTAAACCTTTTGTGGTCCCAAAGCCGATTGGGTATTCCTCAGAGGATGAAAGATTAGGGTCATAGAACTTGGGTGTGCAACCCAAGTTGCAAACTGGGCTGAATTCAGGTGGGCTCTCTTAAGGTCTGGGAGATTCTGACCCATGTTCAGTGAAGACCATTTTGCTGCCTCCCCCCTTTCTTTGGCCTTTGTGTAGAGCTACAGAAGTTACCCTTCTTCCTTTGGCTTCTGACACTGCTATCCTGGAACATTTCTGCACCCCAACCTAGGTTATTGTGGGAGCACCCCAAAAGTACCTTAGTAGACAGTTTTTGTGGAACAGGATGCAGCAACTGGGCAATGCCTAGGGGTCTAGAGCATCCCCGAACCAGATGATCTCTCATTTGTTTGTGCTAGACAGCCCAGAATATAATTTTCCCACTAAGAACGCCAGCCAGGGTGGTCTTTTCATTGTGCTCATGTCAATCATGTTCATGCCAGCCCCTACCTTTAACCCAGCAGAGCCTAGATTGCCAGCATCATTCTTCTGCCCGTTCATGTCCTGCCTGTCCCCTGCAAAGAACTCTTCTGGGAAGCCCATTTCAGGGCACCAGAGATGGAACCCATTTGCTCTATGAATGTATCTTCTTCCCCACCTTAGTAGATTACTATTAGTAGAATTTTTTTTGTTTGTTTGGTTGGTTTTTTTTGTTTGTTTTTTTCGTGGGACCAGGGTTCGAACTCATGACCTTGCACTTGCCCAGCAGGCACTTGTGCCTCAGAGCTATCTCCCCAGCCCCACTATTAGTAGAAGTTGAAAGTGAAACTTAAAAGTGAAAAAGTGCTCTGGTACTAGCAGAATAGTTTGTGAGATGAATCGCCAGAGGTAACAAATTATAAACCTGGGCAGAGTATTAAAGACACTATTTGAAAGCACCTGAAATACCTAAAAAACACAAACAAACAGGCTCTTGTCTTTTTGAGAAGATTGTTGTTTGCTTTGTTTTGTGGTACTGGCGATTGAACCCAAGGTCTTCACATTGAGCTACATTCCTGACCCTTTTAAGATTTTTTTATTTTGAGGAAGTGTTGCTAAATTTCCCAGTCTGGGCTGGAACTTGTGATTCTCCTTCCTCAGCCTTCCAGAATTCTGGGATTATAAGCCTGAGCTACCATACCTGGATGGGATCACCTCACCTAAGTGGATTTTTTTCTTAGGACACTTCTAATATGAATGGCAGATGACTCTTTCTTGGTTTTACGAGTCAGAAAACAAATTTCTGAACTCTAGCTGAAAACTGAAAGTGGATTTCCCAGAATGAAGGAAACTATAAAATAGGAAGTCTTAACCAGGCTTGATGGCCCACACCTGCAATCCCAGAACTCTGGTAGGCTGCGACAGGAGGATCACAAGTCTAAGTCCTAGCTGGAAATGTAGCAACTTAGGAAACTCTGGCTCAAAAACTTTCACAAAGGCTACGAATATTGCACAGTGCAAAGGCCCTGGTTTGCCATACCTCAATACCTCAAAAAGAAGTGTAAGCCTTAAAATATGCTTGTAAACTTTCCTGCAGTGATGACTGCACTGTTATTGGAGGAATCTCTATTGAGCCCAGAATAAAAGCAATAGCTACAGGTCTGAAAAGGCTGAACAAATTTTGACAGATAGCCACTGCAGTAAAGAGTCTTGAGTGTGAATCTCACTGAGTTAGAGCTAGGTAATCAGCAGGCTTCCCATTTATAATTCCCCAAAACCACAACTGTAGAGCTAAAATCTGGCGCATCACTCAAGATTCATCCTGAGGAGGGAAGAGCACCTTTTCTTGGTGGCAAAGTCCAAATATGAATACACTGCTAAGAGTGGACTGCCAACTTTGCTTCTGGGCTTCTACTGGCTGCAGGCTGTATGAAAAGGACCTGGGAGACCCAATGAGGACACTGTCTTTTCAGGATGTGACTGTGCATTTCACCATGGAGGTGGGGGCTTTGTTGGGTCCATCCTAAGCTCCACAGAGATGTGATGTGGAAAACCTTTAGGAATGTGACTGTTATGGAAGTAAAAAGGTAGAGAAATGGCATCAATATGAATTACTGTATCAACATGAAATGGTTTTTGGACTATTATGGGTTACTCAATATAGGAATCAGATCAGCCAGATACACATTTAAAGAACCTTTTATTATTGAGCTCAGGACTGTCAGCCCTCACACAGGAGACTAAATAGCCTCTAGCCCTGGCAGCAAGAGATCATTAAAACAAAAGGCCACATCCTGTTTGGCAAACAAATTGGCCATCTAACACACAACAGCACCTTTATAGTCAGTGTGACCATTATTTAACATTTTTCTGGGATCATTGTTCAGTTTCCATTTATTGTGTTTCTATACACCTGAAGTGTTGTACAGAGAGGTCACGAGGTCACAAGGTCACAAGCACATCTAGCTGCTCTTACAAGATATCTCTTAAGCTGACTATGTTTTCAGGAATTAGGGAGGGGAGGGCGACAGTTACTCAGTTACTTATTACTAAACAGCCTTGAACAGAGGGTGAGAACACATTCCTTAGAGTAGACAACAAGAAGCATAAGGAACCTAATAGTTTTCCATAGTTATAAAATAAAATTCAGTTGATCCATTACATGGAGTCTAGATGGTAAAGTGTATATGAAAGCAGTCGATGCAAAACCAGGTAAAAACCCTGCCTGCAGAAGACCCCAAACATGCCAGGGGGTACAGTTCAGTGGCATAAGTGCCTGCCTGGCAAGCACAAGGTCCTGAGTTTGTGGTATGAAACAAACAAAAAAAATAGCCATCATAACTACTACTGAACTTAAATCATATTGAGTGTCAGAGATTTTGAGAGAAGCTATCAGCTGGGGACATAGCTCAGTGGCACAAGTGCCTGCTTAGCAAGTGCAACGTCCAGAATTTGATTCCTCAGAGAGAGACTGTCTAGAGACAGCTATAGCAAACTATAGTAAACATGGGGAAGCCTACACTGAATTCCAGTCCTTTTGGAAGCATGTTAAAACTACTACTGATGAGAAATCCTGTGAATATAAGCAATGTGAAAAATTCTATTCTGATTGCACTGAAGGAACTGACATAGATGTGAAAGCCTTTAGCACACTGACCTATGTTCAAATCCAAGAGACATCACAGTGCAGTGGATACATATACAATGGGGAAAAGATTTCAAAGATTTCATGTTCAACATGAAAGAGCTCACAATGGAGGGAAACGCTATGTATGTAACTATAGTAGGAGATTCTTAACTAATAACTCTTCATTTTGTAAATTAGAAAGTGAAACTAGGTCCAGCCAAATAGCTCAGCAGATTAAAGTATCTGCAAGCAGGCACAGGAGCCAGAGGTTTGATCCCCCGGCTTGCAGTGCCAGCCCTGTCCCTGGGGCATGCTGAGACAGTGATTGAGACTGGGCATGGTGGCATACGCCTATAATCCCAGCTCTTGGGAAGCTATAAACAGGCGGATCACTATGAGTCTGATCTAGTAGTGAGATCCCGAATGCCCTGTACATCCTTCCCTAAAATACAGTAAAAAAAAAAAAAAAAAAAAGAAGTGAAACTTGGGAGAAACCCAAGTTTCTATGTATATAAGAAATGTGGGGGGCAGCCGGGTGTGGTGGCTCACGCCTGTAATCCCAGCACTTGAGAGGCTGAGGCAGGAGGATTGGTGCAAGTTTGAGACCAGCCTGGGCTACAAAAGTGAGCTCAAGGCCAGCCTCAACTGCATAGTGAGACCCTGTCTCAAAAAGACAAAAGAAAAAAAGAAATGTGGGGGGCCCAGCGGGATGGCTCAGTGGCCTAAAGTGCCTACTTGGGAAAGCTTGGGCGGCTTCAGGGACCATGGTTCAATCCCCTGCACCACATACCGTGCCAGCCCTGCCCTCGGGGCAGGCTGAGCCAGCCATAAAAATGAGTGAATAAACAAAGGTTCTGAAATAAGAAAAAATAAATAAATAAATAAATAAATAAATAAATAAAATTAAATAAAATAAAAAATTCTTAAAAAGAAAAAGAAAGAAATGTGGGAAAGCTTCTGCACACACACAGTCACTGCATAACACAAGAAAGAACTCACACAGAAAAGAAACTATGTAAACAATGGGGGAAAGCTTTCATTATGTGTAGTAGTTGTCAAATATTAAAGAATTCACACTGGAGAGAAACCCTATTATGCATGCATTGTGGGAAAGCTTTCAGTGCACAAGCCCTACGCATGTAAGCAATGTGAGAAAGCATTCCTCATGAAAGGTAGCTGTAAAAGACATGAAAGTACTCACACTGCGGAGACGCCCAATATATGCAACTTATGTGGGATAGCTTCTCACACCTCAAGTAGTTGTCAAAATCACAAAAGAACTCACATTACTGAGAAACTGTATATGTATATAAGTGATGTGGAAAAGCTTTCAACAAATAGTAATTGCAAAACACATTAAAAGGTACACGAAGGCCCAGTGAGATAGCTCAGTGGACTAAGTGCTTGCTTAGGTAAGTGCTGGGACCAGGGTTTGATCCCCAGTACCACATGCTACATTGCCCCGCCCCCTGGTGCTCTGAACTGGCAATGGAGTCCAGCGTGGTAGCATACAATTATAATCCCAGCCCTAGGGAGGCAGAAAACAGGAGAACCACTATGAATCTGAGCTGCATAGTGAGCCCCTGCACACACACACACACACACACACACACACACACGGTACAGAGGGAGAAATTCTCTTTATGTAAGCCATGTTGGGATGGGTTCTTTACACACTGGTGCTGTCAATTACAGGAAACCAATCACACTGGGCAATATGTGACAATTATACTAAGCAATGTGTGGAAAACTTCAGTTATTCCAGTAAGCGTCATACTTCTTTTTTTATTATTATGGCTGGCTTAGCCTGTCCTGAGGGTGAGGCTGGCACAGCATGTGGTGCCGGGGATCAAACCACGGTTCCTGCAGTTGCCTGAGTAGGCGCTTTAGACCACGGAGCCATCTCACCGGCCCACCAATAAGCATCACAGATACTGAAAAAGTAAGAAAGAGAAATAGCTCTGAATATATAAGATGTCTTACACTGACATAAATAACTGATAGAAGTCTTTATTGTAGGCAGTTGAATTTTTTTCAGTTTACATATATTAAACATTCATATATTATGTTCAGAAAGAATCTGAACATATGTGAGCAATGTTGGAAATGTTTTCTTTTCCTCAATGCATCCTACTACGTAAAATAGTTTACAACTTCCGCTTCTGGCTTGGCTTCTTTCTTTCCTCACTGGTAGCGCGCCTGCAAGCATGGTGAATGTTCCCAAAACTCAGCGAACTTTCTGAAAGAAGTGTGGCAAGCATCAACCCCACAAAATGGCATAGTACAAGAAAGGCAAGGCTTCCCTATATGCCCAGGGAAAGCAGTGTTATGACAGGAAACAGAGTAGCTATGGTGGACAGACTAAGCCAATTTTCTGAAAGAAGGCCAAAGAAGATTGTCCTCAAGCTTGAGTGTGTGGAGCCCAACTGCAGATCTAAGAGAATTCTGGCTGTTAAGAGATGCAAGCATTTTGAACTGGGAGGAGATAAGAAAAGAAATGACCAAGGGATCCAGTTTTAACTTTTCATGTTTTGTTTTATTGTCAAGACAATAAAATGTTGCTGTGTTCACTTAAAAACAAAACAAAACAAAACAAAAAACAGTTCACACAGGAGCAAAGTCATATGTGTATGGTCAGATTAGAAAAATCAATTTTGCCATTTATTTTTATTATTTATTTATTTATTTATTGGTTTTTTAAATATTTTTATATATTTTTTATTATATTTATTTATTTATTTTGTCTTTTTGAGACAGGGTCTCACTATGCAGTTGAGGCTGGCCTTGAGCTCACTTTTGTAGCCCAGGCTGGTCTCGAACTCGCACCGATCCTCCTGCCTCAGCCTCCCAAGTGCTGGGATTACAGGCGTGCGCCACCACGCCCGGCTCGCCATTTATTTTGAAATACATTAAAGAACTCACACTAAAGGAAATTCCATGTAGATAACATGAGAAAGCATTTTGTGATTTCCATAATCTCAGAAAATGTACAGAAGCTCTCAATGAAAGTCAGTATAGAAACAGAAGGTGAGAAGTCTTCGTTTTTACATGACCTTTCATGGAAACATGGCCTGGCATGGTGGAGAAACCCACATCAATGTATATTTTGTGAGAATATCTGTCATCATTTAATGTTACTGTAGTGGTTGATATGTTGTGTGCCTACTTGGCTGGATTTGCTCTATGCTTCCACACCCTGGGGTATGGGGACCCCCACCCCGCGGTATGGGGAAAGCCCCATCCTAGGGCATGGAGGGGCCCGGCTTTCCAGAGGCTACTACACCCCATGTCCTAGAAGGAACTTGCTTATCACAGCCAAGGCACTTGGTGGATCTTCGCAGGAATTCGAGTCTTTGCAGCAGCTGCCGCCACTTCCTCGCAAGAGCTCTGGTCTTCTCAGTGGGCGTGGGGGGAAGAGAGAAAGGCTTCACAGACGCCGCAACTGCTGCTCCTTTTCTGCTCTTCCTTGTTTTCTGCCGCCATGAACAGCTGCTGCCTCTTCCTTGGAGCCAGCAGAGTATGGACTGAAACCTCCTTTACTGAGGTAAATAAACCTTTCCTTTCTTCTTCTTCTTTTTTTTTTTTTTTTTTTTTTTTTTTTTTTTTTTTTTTGTCTTTTTGAGACAGGGTCTCACTGTACAATTCAGGCTGGCCTTGAGCTCAGTTTTGCAGCCCAGGCTGGTCTCGAACTCTCACCGATCCTCCTGCCTCAGCCTCCTGAGTGCTGGGATTACAGGTATGCGCCACCACGCCCGGCTCCTTTCTTCATTTTGGGTGTCGGTATTTTGTCCCAGCAATGATAAAAAGTCTGAGACAGTTACTCATGTTACAAACAAACACAATACTGTGAGAAAACAATATAACTGTTGTATGTAAGTCTTGAGTTGTTTTACACATAAGAATGCATATTGGATCAAATCACTGAGACTATGCAAAGTCAGTTATAGCACACAATTTCAAGACCCTCTGAAAATTTCTCACATAATGAAAAGCTTGTATCGTGCCGGTCAAATAGCTCAGCGGATTAAAGCGCCTGCAAGAAAGCGCAAGGGCCGGAGCGCGCTGACACAGTGATTGAGACTGGACATGGTGGCGTGTGCCTGTAATCTCAGCTCTTGGGACTGTAAACAGGCGGATCACTACAAGACTGATCTAGTAGTGAGACCCTGAATATCCTGTGCACCCTTCCCTAAAAATACCAACCAACCAAGCAAACAAACAAACAAACAAAAAATATGAATTATTTCTCCAGAAAATACAAAACTGTTGGGGGCGAAGCTGTGTTAGGATCAAGTTGCTGAACACAGTGCTCTCTGGATCTACTGCAAAGCTCACATTCACAGCCTCTGAGGAAAGACTGCAGCTGCAAGCTACTGAATCTCAAGGGCACTTAACTTTCAACCTTAGAGATCAAACAGTTGATTTAATTGGCAAATTTACTGTCTTTGTTCTAAGTTCTCCAGGCCCTGCTCAGTTTTAAGGGTTTTTGCCTTAGTTGTGCCCACTTTCTGAATCTCCCAAATTTTAAAGGAGCCAATAAATATAGGCAATCCAGAGAAATCTTTGTCTTAGCTCCAAGAGAGTTCTAATTTTCCTAGGCCCAACACAACCCATATTTGCATATTGTTTTTATTTAATCCTTTTTCTGTCAGTTCAACCATAAGATCAGGAGTCTGATTAGCTCTCCGTACAAAACCAGATGAAATTTTTTTTTTTTTTTTTTGTGGTACCAGGGATTGAACTTAGGGCTTTGAGCTTGCCAGGCAGGCACTTATTCCACTGAGCTATATTCCTGGTCCCAAGATGAAATAATTTAAATATAAACACAGTAAACTCTCTCTTAAAGTAGATCTTTGGAGTAAATATATGTAGACTCACTTTTAAAAAAAATTATTTATTTATTTATTTACTTATTTACTTATTTATTTTTTGAGGGAAGAGAAGGTTTATTTAACTTCACAGTTACTGGATGTTTCAGTTCATATTCAGCTGGCTCCAAGGCAGAGGCACATGGCAGAAAACAAGCTTTCATGGTGACAGCTGCTCAAGCTGCTAACTTCTCTTCCTTTACATTGAAATGCAAATCACCTGCCCCAGGGGAGAGGCAACACCCATTTTCACAATAATCAATTACAAATTCCACGGGGCCCAGCGGGATGGCTCAGTGGTCTAAAGCGCCTGCTTGGGAAAGCTTGGGCGGCTTCAGGGACCGCGGTTCGATCCCTGGGCACCACATGCTGTGCCAGCCCTGACCTTGGGGTGGGCTGAGCCGGCCATGAAAATGAGTGAATAAACAAACAAAGGTTTTGAAACAACGAAAAAAAAAAAAAAAGCTACTGTTCTTAAAAAAAAAAAAAAATTACAAATTCCAGAAGCCACCACATGACTGCATGAGGCTTTGGGGAGACACCTATACACAAACCATAACAGCCTACAAATGCCCCTTGTGGTTGGTACTGGGATCCTTGCACCATGCTCACTCGACGCCATAATGACCTGGTGGATAGCTGCATGGGAGCAGACCTATTAAAAACAAATCTCATCAGGGGCTGGTGAGATAGTTCAGTGGTCTAAACCAATTGCTTAGGCAAGCTTAGGCATTCGTAGGGGCCAAGGTTCAATTCCCAGCCCACATGCTGTGCCAGTCCCATCACTAGAGTGGGTTGAGCCAGCCATAACATAAAAAAAAAAAAGTGAAAAAAAACAAAACAAAACAAAACAAAAAACCCTAACAACAACAATAAATCTCAGCCGGGCGTGGTGGCGCACGTCTGTAATCCCAGCACTCAGGAGGCTGAGGCAGGAGGATCAGTGCGAGTTCGAGACCAGCCTGGGGTACAAAAGTGAGCTCAAGGCCAGCTTGAACTGCATAACAAGACCCTGTCTCAAAAAGACAAAAAAAAAAAAAAAAAAAAAAAAAAAACAATAAATCTCATCAATTTTGTCACTTGATTAATCCCTATTGTAAGTTGGTTTTATCCTGTAACAAGTGCAAATTTTCTCATGATTTAGGGGTTTCCTGGCTGGTGGACCAGTCCTTTGGTTGGAGAGACCTCAGACACCACCTTTCCCAGTCTCTTGAATTTTGGTTTAGGTGAGAGCTCATCTGACTGGTCATTTTCTTGGCTCACAGCATCTAGGGAACGGGGCCTTCACATTCTCTCCATTCAGATTCTCTAGGGAGCGGATTTGGAGCAAGGGGCTGGTTCATGAACAGCTTCAAGAAGAAACAAATGTCTTCTTTTTTTTTTTTTTTTTTGTCTTTTTGAGACAGGGTCTTGCTATGTAGTTGAGGCTGGCCTTGAGCTCACTTTTGTAGCCCAGGCTGGTGTGGACCTTGTACTGATCCTCCTGCCTCAGCCTCCCGAATGCTG
>PVJA010038318.1:0-19829 GCA_004027025.1 Myocastor coypus
AACTCGCACCAATCCTCCTGCCTCAGCCTCCCAAGTGCTGGGATTACAGGCGTGAGCCACCACGCCCGGCAATAATCATTATCTTTAAATATTTTTATCTTATAACCCTAAAGAACTAGGGCCCGGCAGGATGGCTCAGTGGTCTAAAGTGCCTGCTTAGGAAAGCTTGGGTGGCTGCAGGGACCGCAGTTCGATCCCCAGCACCACATGCTATGCCAGCCCTGCCCTCAGGGCAGGCTGAGCTGGCCATCAAAATAAATAAATAAACAAACAAAAAGTTCTGAAACAAGAAAAAAATAATAATAATGAAAATTTTAAAACAAACAAACAAAAACCTAAGATATGCTCTTTACAATTGACAAAATTAATAAATCTCTAATACTAACATTTAGTACATGCTTATATTTTTTCCAACAACTATTCCAAACATATGTTATGGTTGCTTTAATTTACTATTTATTTATTTATTTATTTAATATTGGAATCAAATTCAGGATCTTTTGTTATTCCTCATATCTATGTCATCTGCCCTCTCCAGTTGTGGTCTGGGTCCTCTTCTGCTGGCTCTTTCTTCTACCTGTCCAATCCTAATTGACTTAACCAACCAATATCAGCCAAACTATGCTTTTATGTCTTGGATAGCAACTGTGTCCCCCACCCTATGCATAGTGTGGAGGGGGATTTCAAGCATGATGGGTCTGTCTTATTTCATCCCTGCTATTTGCTGTAGCTGAACAATCTTCCATAGTCTTATTTCTTGCTCCCATGTCTCTGCTTGGCATCTTTAGATTGATACTTCATTGAGCTATTTAGGGGCTATGCTCCAAGCTTAACTACAAAAAGGGTTTTTTTGCATCACAGCTGTACTTGGGCAGAGTCCTCCTTCTTAGGGTGGTACAGAAGGGACAAATTAGGACATACAAATACTCAGGGAAGATGATAATTTGATGTAACACTAAAACAGTGCTGAAGGATATTTGTTGCCAAGTGTAGTGGCGCGTGTCTGTAATTTCAGCTACTTGAGATGCTGAGAGAGAAGGATCTCAAGTTCAAGGCCAGCCTGGGCAAGTTAGTGAGATCTTGTATCAAAATAAAAAGGGCTGAGGATATAGCTCAGTGGTAAAGCACCACTGGGTTAGATCACCAAAACAAGGAGGAGGAGGAGGAGGAGGAAGAGGAGGAGGAGGAGGAGGATCAGGAGGAGGAGAAAGAGGAGGAAGAAGAGGAGGAAGAGGAGGAGGAGGAGCAGGAGGAGGAGAAGAAAGCATATTTGTTCATTATTTTCTTTAGAGCAAGAGGTGAGTTGTATATGGAAAATCATGGAGAAGGAATATAGGTTCTTGCCACTTGCATGCTCTATCAGAAAAGCAAAGCCTGAAGTTAAGTGGACCCATTCTCCTTTTTTAAAAACGCTGAGGTTGAAATGTTTGGGGATGGGCTGGCCAAATAACTCAGTGGTTTAAAGAGCCTGCAAGCAGATACAGGGGGTAGGGGAGAGGGGAGTCGATCCCCAGGCCTGCTGTGTCAGCCCTGCTCCCAGGGTGCACTGAGATGGCAATTCAGACTGGGCATGGTGGTGTGAGCCTGTAATCCTACTTCTTGGGAAACAGTGAACAGGCGGATCACTATAAGTCCAATCTTGTGAGATCCTGGCCATCCTGTAGACCCTTCCAAAATGTTTGGGGAGGACAGAGAAAAAGCAGTGAATCAGAAGACCACTTCATTCCAGCTGATTGTGCGTGCAATGGGCCCAGAGCCAGCTGCTATCAGTCACAAGTTGACCATAAATCTGAGACCCTTGGCCTTTCCAAGATGTAGGCCAATGATCAGAGCCTCTCCTAAAGGAAAGGTGACTATCAACCACCAACTTCCTGTGGGTTTGGAGCACCCGCTCTCTGTCATGTCAGTATTGTGCACAGGCTTCAGATGTACACACCTATAGGAAGGCAAATGGCCTACCCAATCATCACCCACCTCCTAGTTCAAGCATCTGCTTGAACTTGTGCCCAGCCTGAGATTTACTTAAGAGCTGCCCTCTGTTCTGAAGCTGAAACTCTTTTAAGAATCCCTAACACCAGTTCCTCAGCCAGACGTGAGTGACATTTGAAAGGAGTGACTAACAGGACTACCCAAGCCTCAATTTAGCTCATAACCACATTTAGGAGCATTGGATATTACTAGTAACCCATTCACTCCTGTTTTTTTCCCTAATGTATTTGGTGCAGCTTGAACTTTTAGTGATCCTCCTGTTTTCAGCCTCCCCAGCACTGAGATTAGAAGCATGCACCACCATGTCTGGTGTCAGTGGCTGTCTCAGTACACCCCAGGGCAGGGCCAATGCAGTGCTAGTGCAGCATGTGATGCTAGGGATAGAACCCCAGTTCCCCGGCTTGCCTATGCTGAGCGATCTCACCACAGACACCCCTTTTCAAATTCTGACTGCATCACCAATGAACTCATTTAGAAGATAAGGTGATTTGTTAGGCCTCTGGAAGTTGCTTAGTAAACCAGAGGGTGCAAACTTTTATCTTGCCCTAACCTTGATTGAGTCAGTCTGGTGCTTTTTAGTCTGTAGGTTCTTACCTTATGGCCAAGTTAGGGGCAAATGTATCTGAGAAGGATATCATGTCTGTTGATGGCAACCTGGTGCCCAGTTCTCAGAGGCTGACCACAGTAGAGGTCAAATATGTTTCAAAGCAGTGGGAACATAAGCTCTTAGGCACTGTCTTCTCAGGGCTTAGCCTCTAGGGCACACATCCCATCCTAGTCTGAGGTACCTACAACATTCATGGTGATTCTCTTTGTACTGGGAAGTCTAGCATTTTTTAATGTTAATGATTTTTAATCTCAACAGCAAAAATAAAATGACACCCAGGATTTGGAGGCAGGTTTATTTTATGTCAACAGGCAATGAGTAGGATCACTCGCAAAAAATCCAGCCCTGATCTCTGGTCATCTAGAGCTTCTATGGGATAATAAAGCAGCAAGTGCAGAGGCAGAATGGCTTCTCAGTTGGGGATTGGTTTATACCATATGCATCCCAGTGGCCAGCTATGCATCACAGTGACCAGTCATTTCTAAGAGACAGGAGCAACCGGAACTGGAACAGGAGCTATTATCCTGGGCCACTTAAGAAACTAAAGTATACTGGCTGGGGGTAAGAGCAGGGTTTCTGTTACAATACCCCAGATAGACAAAACTACCACTTTACCTCTCAAGAAACTGGGGGCATGTGCCCAGGTTGATGTCCTTGTCACCATGACTCCTGACTACTTATAACCAGCCCTGCATGTGGTCTCGTGGAATGAAAAAGTGGTACCATGTGCATTGCTGCTGTAAGAGATTTCCACAGTTAAGGAATGCCTGGGAAGCCTGAAGAATAAATGCCTCCCCTTCCACACCCAGTACTTCTTCGAATGTTTCTGTCTCAAACTCCTTGAACACTTCTCACATTAGTTCCTGTTCACACCCCCACAGCCAATCTAATTTATCCATCAGGTTTTCCTCCATAGAAGACTTATCACTTGACCTCTTACCTAGCCCCTGGTTCACCTCCCACTTTAAATAGTGACATCCTTGTCTCCTAACACTGCCTATCACAGCCACTGCTAACCTAAGAGAACCTCACCCAAAGGTTCAAGAGAACCTATCATCAATGCTACACCTTTGCAGAGCTGCTCATCAATGCACAGTTTTCAACAGTTCTCTCTCTCTCTCTCTCTCTCTCTCTCTCTCTCTCTCTCTCTCTCTTTCTCTCTCTTCATAAGATCACTGGAATCATGTCTATACATCCCTCAGTATTAACAATCTGACTGTGCAGAAGCCCATAGTAATGATACTTCAACTACTGTCATGTCCAATTGACTTTGAATCTTCAAATCCTCCACACTAGCTGGTGGTAAGAACTGAGAAAATATTAGATAAGTATTACACATTTTAATTTGCTTCCTTCCATAGGATTTGACTAGCACCCTCTCAGTTTTATTTCCAATCTATTATCATGCCAGTTGAACTTTCCCAGTGTTTGACTCTCAACTTTGCCATCATTTAAGGCTCTATTCCTGCCTTATGGATTCTGAGTGATCTTGGTTTTCTGGGCTTAATCTGTTGAGTTCTTAAAGACTGTGCCTGGGCCGGCCAGATAGCTCAGCAGACTAAAGTGCCTGCTTATGCAGAGTGCAGTGGCTGGGTCTAGATCCCTGGCTTGTCCCTGGGGTGCACTGAGACAGTGATTGAGACTGGGCATGGTGGTGTGTGCCTGTAATGCTAGCACTTGGGAGGCTGAAAACAGGAGAATCACTACATAGTGATCTACATAGTGAGCCCCTGTAGACCCTGTACTAAATGCATAGAAGACTGTGCCTTATTATATTTACTACCTGTACTTTAGGACCTATATCAGTTCATGAAGGGTGTCTTCATTACTGTTTCTCATTGTTAAGACAAAATACCCAACACTCAAAGTTAAAGAAAGAAAGGTTTATTTTGGCTCAGTTTGTAGAGCTTTTAGAGATAAGCAATCTCAGCAGCCTTCTTTCTGTCTCTTCTATCCAGGCTATCTGTCCTTACGATGGTTAGCACTCACATTCAGGGAGGGACTAATTTAGGTTTTATCTTATTTCATTGTGTTTTGTTTTATTTTGTTACAAAGCCTCACTATGTATTCCAGGCTGGCCTTGAATTCTCTGTGTAGCCTAAACTGGCCTCCTACTCAGGCAATCCTTCTGTCTCAACCTCCCAAGTGCTGAGATTACAGATGTGCAGCACTACACCCAGCTAAGGAAGAAACTAATTTACTAATCCCAGCACCATACACTTAATTCTAGCATCACACACTCCCCATCCAGTCACCTCTGAAAAGCTCCACCTGTCACCACATAAGACTTTGGGGGGGGACACCTAGATACAAGCCATCACAGGGCTAGGTCATGCTGTAGTAACAATCAGTCTGAGGGGTTCACAGTCTTATTACAACAATGTTTGGCACTCTGTTTATATAGCTATGTGTCAATAGGCTCCATTCATTGTCATTCCTAAGGAAACACAGATTGATGGAGGTCCCTTAATGCTCACTGTGGTAGAAAGATATGATATATAATATGCTAGATTTTATTTTATTTTATTATTTATTTATTTATTTATTTAATCTTTTTGAGACAGAGTCTTACTACGCAGTTCAGGCTGGCCTTGAACTTACTTTTGTATCCCAGGCTGGTCTCAAACTCACACTGATCCTCCTGCCTCAGCCTCCCAACTGCTGGGATTACAGGTGTGTGCTACCATGCCCGGCTAGATTTTATTTTAATGAATTAATTTATTTATTTAGTTTTTTGAGATAATGTATCACTATATATTCCAGGCTGGCCTTGAACTTACTATGTAGCTTAGACTAGGCTCAGACACATGGCAATCCTCCTGTCTCAACCTTCCAAGTAATGGGATTATAGGCATAAGCCACTAGGCCCAGAAACATGCTAGTGTTTAATAGCTGTCCAGAAATAGCACACATTTCTCTTCATATTTTATTGGCCAAAATTCTAACATTCAAGAGGGCAAAAAAAAAAAAAAGTATCATCTAACATGAATCTATATTAAAAAAAAAAAAAAATCACAGAGGATTTGTTAATGGTCCCAAAGACAGGTCCCAGACCCAAATCTTGGTATGGTCCATTTGTTGTTACTCTCATTCATACCCACCCATTTCCCAGTTCCCTTTGCTACTCCTTGTTCTTAGAAGGAACTTGCATTCCTTTACCTGTGATCATCTCTCCCACATTGCCTCCACAACCTGACTCCTTCTCTTTGCTTTGCTCGCAAGATTAATTTCCTGGTCACGCAGCAAGACCCTGTATTAGGAAAAAAAAAAAAAAAGAAAGAAAATTAAAGGCTGGAGATGTACTTCAGTTAGAAGGTCCTGAGATCAATACTCAATCACACACACACACACACACACACACACACACACACACACACCACGTAAGTCCTTATCTACCTTTCCTCTGACAGTGATTTAGACTCCCAGAGTTCTAGGACTTCCATCTGGAAGACAGATACCAGACCTGTGTCTGAAAAAGGTGGTAATGCTCAGATAACTCAGCCAAACCTGTCTGTCATGTGTGGAGCCAGAAGCAAGTGACAAGATCATAAAGCAAATTCAGGGAACTGGGAAATATGAGACTAAAGGCCAGCAACACAGTACTGCAAACAGAAATTTCATAAACAAAATTCCATAGTCATACCCTGGGCACTTCTGTTTAATTATATTTAGTCAAAGCATTACCTACATGTGATTTATAAAGCCTGATAGTGAAAAATCACCAATTCGCTCACTTCCTCTCTTTAGACAACATTTTTGGTTGTTTTCATGTGCATTTGTATTTCCACATGTTAATAATGTGGTTGTATATTTGTTGAGTCGTTTTAGTCTTAGACTGTCTAATTTGTCAGTTGCTTTTCTGCTCTGAAATATGGTGTATCAGCTCTCTATTTACTACTTTCTTTCCTACTTTGTACAGTCCCAGTGTGGTTATTTGCCAAATTTTGTTCTATTCAGAATTAGTAAGATTGACAGCCTGAATAACCCCTCAAAGATACCCCATACACATCCCCAGAACACTTAAATGTGTAACCTTACATGGCAAAAGCGACTTTATTTATTTATTTGTGGGACCAGCATTCAAACTCATGACCTTGCACTTGCCAGGCAGGCATTTGGGCCACAGAGCTATCTCCCCAACCCCAAAAGGGACTTTATAGATGTGCTTAAATTAAGGATTCTCAGGTGGAAAGATTATCATGGATTACTGTAATCACAAGGGTCCTTTTATTTTTATTTATTTATTTATTTATTTACTTATTTTTGACTTTTTGAGACAGGGTCTCGATGTGCAGTTCAAGCTGGCCTTAAGCTCACTTTGGTAGCCCAGGATGGTCTCAAACTCACATCGATCCTTCTGTCTCAGCCTCCCAAGGGCTGGGATTACAGGCGTGAGCCACAAGGGCCCTTTTAAGAAGACAGGGGTTAGGGAAATAGCTCAGTGGAATAAACGCTTGCCTAGCAAATTCAAGATCCTCAGTTTGATTCCCCAGTACAAAAAAAAAAAAAAACACAGAAGAAACAAAGTCAGAGAAAGATGTGAGAAGAGAGGTGGAAGTCAGAAGAAAGAAAAAAAATGCAATGCAATGCTGATGGCCTTGAATATAAAGGAAGGGGCCACGAGCCAAGGAATTCAGGTGGCCTCTTTACCATGGAAATAGCAAGGAAATGAGTTCTCCTCTACAGCCTCTACATGCCAACACTTTACTTTTAGCTCTAAAACTTACTCTCTATGTACTGAGACTGTATCCCAGTGGCACAGTGCTTGCCAGCCCTGGATTTTGTCAACACTGTAAAAGAAAAAGAAAAACTTATTGTGAACTTCCTATGTCTGTAACTCTAAGATAATAAATTTGTATTTCTTTAAGAAACTAGGGGGCCTGGCGGGATGGCTCAGTGGTCTAAAGCGCCTGCTTGGGAAAGTTTGGGCGGCTTCAGGGACCTCAGTTCGATCCCCAGCACCACATGCTGTGCCAGCCCTGCCCTGGGGGCGGGCTGAGCCAGCCATAAAAATAAAAATAAATAAACAAAAGTTCGGAAACAAGAAAAAAAAAAAAGAAACTAGGGCCGGCCAGATAGCTCAACAGACTAAAGTGCCTGCTTAGGCAGAACACAGTAGCTGGGGTTTGATCCCTGGCATGCCATGCCAGCCTTGCCTGTGAGGCACACTGAGACAAGGATTGAGACTGGGTGTGATGGTGCACACCTGTAATCCCAGCACTTGGGAAGCTGAAAACAGGAGAATCACTATAAGTTTGATCTATGTAAGGAGACCCTGTAGGCCCTGTCTTAAATACAGAAAACAAAAAATAAATTATTAGATAGGATTCCCCCATCTCCCTGCTGTTGATCCTCTCCATGTCTTCAGAATTAATAAAGGTTCCCCTCCAAAAAAGAAATTAAGTTATTGGTATTTTATTGTACTAACAGGAGGAAATGAATGCACTGAGATCTTTAATAAGCTATGAACTTTTACTTAACCTTTTGTGCCAAAGATTTATCTATGAGTTTCTGTGAAAATTAAGTGAGCTACTAAATGTAAAAGATGTACAACACTGTCCAGCACATAGTAAACACTATACATGTGGTCAGTATTATTTATAGGTAAGTCAGAAAAATAATGATCATGTGAATCTTCTTTTGTATTTTCCTGAGCTAGTAATTTCCTCTTGGTCTTCTCTGCATTTATCACTAACTCATCCCAAGCTATAACATCACCAACATGGCCATAAACATGCATAGGCTACATATCAGTTCCACGTTTTTTGGAAGATGTATCTCTTGGAGGCCCCAAATACTCCTCTCAACTACCAACTGTTGGCTTTTCAGCCCTGCTGCACAGCTGCTTCTCCTTCATTGTCAATTTGGGAATTTTCTTTATTCTCTTTTTGTGGTTTCCTGCTTTCCTTTCTATGCATTGCTCAATCCTGGTTAACCTTCTAATCTTGATGGCTGCTTTGTGCTTCTGTGAGAATCAGTCAGGTATCGCCACAAGAAGAGACTCGATGGTGACATAAGAAGTAGAGATGCTTATGTTCATAGATCTTAGAGAAGGTTTCACCGGATGCCACGTGGAATCATAGAGGAAGCACCAGGTTTGATTCAGGTGGCAGAAAACAAGAACAGGGCAAAGCCAGGCCTTCACTATAGTTTTCAAAAAAATGTATGGCAGGGCAAATGGTAACTCTGAATAATTTCATCTGGCTTTAGGCTATAGAGATGGCATCTGGCTGGCCCTGGGATGATCGAGACAGAGGAATAAGGCCTTCTGAGGTACAAGGACATGTAGAAAAAACAGAGCTCAGGATTGGTTAGTTTACATAACAAAGGCATGCTCCCAGTAGGCCTCTGTACTGACTACAAATTGGCTAGTCCCAAGTTATTACTAGATTTTTCCAGGTGCAAAACATCAGAATACAGAGAAAAAAATTTAAATATATACTATGTAGGGGCTGGGGAGATGGCTCAGTAGAATAAGCACTTGCCTGGCAATCACAAGGATCTCAGTTCAATCCCTGGTCCCTCAAAAAAAGAAAAAAAAAATTTAAATATATACTATGTAATGGTGCACATCTTCCAGTAGCTCTTGATAAAGGGTCCCTGAAAGGGCCCTGCGGGATGGCTCAGTGGTCTAAAGCACCTGCTTGGGAAAGCTTGGGCAGCTTCAGGGACCACGGTTCGATCCCTGGCACCACATGCTGCACCAGCCCTGCCCTCAGGGTGGGCTGAGCTGGCCATAAAAATGAGGGAATTAATAAACAAAGGTTCTGAAACAAGAAAAAAAGAAATTAAATTTAAAAATTCTTTAAAAAAAGAAAAAATGAAATGTAAAAATTTTTAAATTGTCTGAAAATGTTTTTATTCCATTCACACTACTTCAATAGTGCGATTGGTATAAATCTGTAGTTCTGAAATGGTTATCCCTGAAAATATGGAAAGTATTTACTTGTTTTTGGCTTTGGAAAGTCTGATTTTCTTCTACTTCCTGGTATTCTTTATGTGATCTACTTCTTTCTGGAAACTTGTAGGCTTGTGGGAAATCAGTTAAGGAAAATTGAGGCCTAATTGGCCACCTCTGCGAGCACAAAGGAGAAAGGCAACACACAAATGATGGCATGTCGTTGGTTCAAGGGGAAAGCTGGTGTCAGTTGTTTACCTGGACATGTACTTGTGGACAGTGGAAGGCAAATGAATCTTGTGTTACTTTCATCCTTATTCACCCTAGGTCAGAGTGACAAACTAGCAGGACTAGGTCCCTAAAGTGGTGCTTGGATGGGGAAAGACTGGGATGCCACAGGTGGCATCTGGATAGGGACCTGAAACCAGCGCAGACCAGTTTGCTACATCTTCCCGTCTCTATTGCATGAAAATGCTTTGGCTTGAATTGAAGTTGGTAATGCAGAACTGAGCCCCACTTGTTATAACATGGACAGCTCTCAATTTCTACTCTCCCTGCTCCTCCCCACATAGATAAACCAGGAAGAATATTCCCAGTGCTCCCTCCTTTGACAAATTCGAATCTTGCTACCTGTTTATGCAAACTTACACCATCCCTTTCCACTAACCACTTTCTAGTGTCTTTAGGTCTTTTATTTTGAACTTTTCAGTGTCCTTCTGGAAAGATCCTGGGCCTATAAACATGGCTGCCCAGGCTGGTGGGCCATGGATGAGCAAGTGAGGACATGAACTTTTAAAAATATAGAATGGAAATTTGCCTGAGCTGGTGAACCTGGATTACGAAAGTCCTCTTGTTAGCTAACATGAGTAGATAGGATAACTGTGTAGAGAAGACTCAAAGAATCCCTGTCATGGAACCCCTGCTGAGCAACATATTCTTTACATTAGTCCTTGGGGTCCCTGAAAATATTCAGAAGGGCCTCTTGCATAACTGCAGCTACTTCAGAAGCCCTGCTGGTGCTGATTTTATCCCAGGAAACTTTATGAGTTGTCAGGGGAGCAACAACAAAACTACCTATCTGCTCTAGTTTAAAGCTTTGTCTGGGCCCTATGATGTTCAACATTTGTTCAGAAAAGAAAAACAAAAGTAAACAACAAAACACTGAACTTTTGTCTGTGATAACTTTCCCATACTGCCTACTCCTTCATTCCTAAGTTGGCCTTCAGGTGTATGGTCAGAGGGGCTTAGCTGATCTTATCACTTTGAGAAACAGGTTCTTCAGGACCACATGATGCCCTTGCATAATTAAAAATACTCCTAGGGCATTAAAAGACACTGTCAAGAGACAGAAAAGGGGGCCCGGCAGGATGGCTTAGTGGTCTAAAGCGCCTGCTTAGGAAAGCTTAGGCAGCTGCAGGGACCATGGTTCGATCCCCAGCACCACATGCTATGCCAGCCCTGCGCTCAAGGCAGGCTGAGCCAGACATAAAAATAAATAAAATAAATAAACAAAAGTTCTGAAACAATAAAAAAAAAAAAGTAATTTTAAAAAAAGAGACAGAAAAGGAAACCTACAGGATAAAATATTTGCTTATCATATCTGATAATGAATCAATGTCCTGAATATATAAGAAACTCCTATGACTAAGAAAAAAAAAATTCCAACCATGATTTAAAAATAGGCAATGGGACTGGGGAGATAGCTCCTTGGCACAAGTGCCTGCCTGGCAAGTGCAAGGTCATGAGTTTGAACCCCAGACCTGCAAAAAAAAAAGGGCAAGAGACCTGAAATTTTTCTAAAATATACACAAATGGCCAATATGATCCTTCACATAAATAATCACTAGGGAAATTCAGACCAAACCTAAGAGATACCACTCATTAATATGGTTATTACTGCTGGGCATGGTGGCTCACGCCTGTAATCCCAGCACTCAGGAGGCTGAGGCAGGAGGATTGGTGCAAGTTCGAGACCAGCCTGGGCTACAAAAGTGAGCTCAAGGCCAGCCTCAACTGCATAGCGAGACCCTGTCTCCAAAAGAAAAAAAAAAAATATATGGTTATTATTAAAAAGATAAAAGAAAGGAAGAAAATAAGCATGGTTAAGGATGAAAAATGGGAAGAACACATATGCACTATTCAAGGGGGAAAATGGTTCAGGCATTATGGAAAACAGTATAGCAATTACTAAAAAGTAAATGAAAATTTCTATAATCTAATAATTCCACTCTAGGTATTATTCAAAATAATGAAAATAGGGACTTGACCAGATATTTATACACCATTGTTCACACAGGCATGTTAACACTGGTGTAATGTTAGTACACCCACATTCCTACTATTATAAAATATTTTTCTTATTATTCACAACAGATAAATGTTAAAAGCAATCCAAACATCCAACAGTGGATAAATGAACGAATGGATAAACAAAATGTGATATATACATATAATAACATATTATTATTTGAATAATCAGGACGATTACAAGCTCGAGGCCAGCCTGGGAATGTAGTGACAGTCTGTCTCAAAATAAAAAGGACTAGAGATGTAACTCATTGCTCCATGGGCTGGATCCTCAGTACTTGGATAAAAAGAAAAAACAAAACAAAAAAACCTTGACACATGAACTTGGAGCACTGTAAGTCTAGTAAAATAAACGCAAAAATAAATCCTATTTAGGGGCCAGAGAGATAGCTCCGTGGCACAAATGCCTGCCTGCCAAGTGCAAGGTCGTTACTTTAAACTCTGGTCCCGCCAAAAAAAAAAAAAAAAAAAAAGTCATATACAAATACCGTATGATTCACTTACAAGAGGTACCTAGAATAATCGAATTTCTTTGAGACAGGGTTTCACTATGCAGCTCAGGCTGGCCTCGAACTCTAAACAAGAATTTTGCCTCAGCCTCCCCAGCGCTGCGATTACAGGCCCTGTACCAACACGTCTGGCTCATACACTTGTTTTTGAACACCGAAAATAACGTGGTTTTTCTGTTTTTTTAATATGGAAGCATCTCTCTGTTTCCTCCTAGTCTCCAAAAGAGCTTGACGCCTCAATTTTCCGCCGCTGAGAAGAGCGCCAAGCCAGCGCCCGCTCCTCGCTCTGCCACTGACCGCAGGGAAATCCCAAGCAGGAGCGTACATCCACCCTTCCCCCCCATCACGCTAGACTGAGTTGGCTATACCCTGTGGGAAGGGCTGCGGCGTCAGCCAATGGACGAAGCCCGAGCCAAAGCCTGTGTAAACAAACCAGAGGAGCCGAGCCTGGGGCTCCTCCCTCACGTGGCAGCCAGAGGCGTCCTTAGCCCAGAGCCCATCCAGGACCAGAGCAGCTTCCTATCAGTCAATCAGAGACGCGGTCTCTAGTTAGTAAGCTTTCCACCCCAGGGAAAGAACGAAAGGGGCGAAAAGACAGAAGTGAGGGCCAATCACACGCTGGTCTTCTGAGGCAGTAGGCGAACACTGCTTCACATTTACACCAATGAAAATCTCATATGCGCGACCAAGGTAACTGAGTGGCAGCTTCTTCGGCCCAATAGACAAATGGGGCGGTGCCCAGCAACCAATGGCTTAGGTTCGGGGGCGGGGTGAGAAGCCTGCGTGCAGCGAGAGGTAGCCAGGCAAGGCTTAGAGGCGCTTCTCCCGTGCTGTGGCTCACATTTTGGTACTAAAGGCCAAGGCTGTCCTGGCGTCGACAACCTCTGCAGCGAAGGCTTAGGCTGGCGGAGAGTTGTAGGGTACGGTCCAGAAGGGGAGCTTCTGGTCAGCCTAGGTGGACTCGGACGCCAAAACCTAAGGATCCAAAGGCGCCCTGCGCCCCCTCTTCATCACCGTCGATATTGTGAAGGGGCGGCGCGTGCCTGCCCTGCCGCTTGTAGGAGGAAGTCCGCAGGGTCTCCCGTCGCGACCACAGGCGAGGAGGTGCGTCTGCTTTGGTCACCCGCCCGTCGGGAGCAATGCGGGGGGTCTTGGTCCCTTTTTCTGTGTACAGGTGCTCTGTCCCCGCCCCCATCGCAAGTTCTGGAATCGGCTCTAGTCCCTGGTAACACCAGGACCAGCTCCCTGGGTCTGTGAACCTCCTCACTACTCCGGTGCAACCTTGCTAGACAAATGGAGCGGCGCTGCACACCCCCGCCCCGCCTCCCGCTCCCAGCGGCGCGAGCGGGGAAGGGGGGCGAGCGGCTTCCCACCCCACCCGCGGCGTCCCGCGCTGTTTTCTGCGTTTTTTTTTTTACAACCCCGCCACCTCCTTTTAGCCAGCCCTCCTCTTTCGGACCTAATTTGGAGACTCTGGTCACTTTTCAGTGGTGTCTCCAGCGACTGAGTCCTCCTAATTTCATCCTATCACCTACGTGTTATCCTCATTTTTCTTAAAAAACTAACATTTTCCATTTGCTTCTTCCAGGCAGCTGGAAGGTGAACATTAAGAGAGGCAGAAGAATTTGAGAGGCAGAGTACACCGGACGCGGAGCTTTGCAAGGTTGGGAACTTTAATCGCTTTTGTCGATGTCAACTATTTTTACCTCCTTTAAGAGAACGTTTCATCATTACACTCTTCTCGAATCTTTGTCCTTCTACATTTCTTTTAGTGATAAACACTGAAAAGGCAAGTAGAAAGAGCTTACTGGCAGCAACAGATTTCACATTTTATTATTATTTTTTTAGGTGAATAAAATTGGGGTATACTTTACAGAGGTTAAATAGTCAGAGGGCCCAGGATAAGTAAGGGCCTGGCCACCCTAGATTATCATAAAATATAGGACAAGATTTGATCATACCCAATTTAAAAACGGATAATAACAGTATTGAATATGTTTAAAAACGATATTTCGTATTCACCTTCATAGTATAGCCATTTGGTTTGCAGTAGGGTTGATTCTAGCCATATGTTTCTAGATAATAGTTCAAACCCAATACACTTTTTTTGGGCAGGGCTGGGAATTGAACCCAGGGCCTTAAGCATGGTAGACATATGCTTTTACACTGAGCTGTATCCTCAACTTCCAAAGTAGAATTATGCCAAAAATCTTATGGGGAAAACTACTGCTAGTTTTGTTTGAGATTTTTAAGGCTTAGAAACATTAATTTTAGATGGTGAATAGTGAGTTTTATTTTTGAAGTTGGAAAAACTTAAAATGCTGGAATAAGATTGATAGCCCCCTTAGACTATAGTATGAGAAAGAGAGATATGACATACACATACAAAGCCTTACACGTTCTCACAGTACTTAGGTTTCATGAGTTTACATAAACTAGAGGTTTGTTTGGTTTTTTTTTTCTAGTAATCAATGGAGAAATATAAACTGAGTTTTCATTGTGTTTTGGATAGGATTTTTCTGAAGCTTTCCTGAAAAAAGTTTTTCTTCTCTATCTTCTAACATGTGTCAATACACTTCCATATGTTTAGATTTTGTGGATATACAAATAAGTCTATTAGAGAGTGAATTAAAAGGAATCTTTTAATTTGAGTTGACATTGTCGTCTAATGAACCATATGTTTGAGCCTTGTTAATAAATTGTACTACAAGAGTCAGGGATTTAGCTGAGTGGTACAGCACCTGCCTAGCAAGCATGAGGTCCTCAGTTTGACTCCCGGTACCGTCAAAAAACGTTTTACTAAAAAGAACAAGAACTTAAAAGATTGTTCTTTAAAAAAATGCCTAACTATCTAGAATAATATTTTATAACATAATTTACTAATAAATTGTAGCATCGTCAAAGAAAAAGTCATGGGTAAGTTTTGGATCTTTTGAGTTGATCACAAATATCCAAGTGGACTGGTAAATTGATACAGAGCAGGACTTGAAAACCAATTTTTTTGGTATAGCCTTTTCAGATATATTTTCACTTAGTAATTACTTGTTTGCAAGTTTAGAGGGCCAAAGCTATGATTTTTTGGGAGGACTTTGACCTTGAGAATCTCACTGGTTAGTGGAAGATGGACCTGTAAACCAAGAATTAAATGTATGTGGAGAAAGGTTCTGCAGTTTTGGTGTGTAGAAGGTGTTCTGGCTTTATGGCTTACTGCTTTAGGTTTACTGAAATGCCAGTTCCTGAATTTACCTGTCTCTCATGGGTTATAATCTTAAATCTTAAAAAACAACTCATTCTGGTAGATGCTTTTTTCTTTATTTATAAAACAAATGAGGTTCAAAAGTGCTGAGTGATTCGTCTGAGGCTACCACACATGTCAGTTAGAATTCAAACCCTGTCCTACTGGCCCCAAAGCTAGAAAGTTTCTGTCATTACACTTCACTGCCCCCTGCTGTCTCTGTCCTCTGATTGTCTGTGGACAGTGGAACCAAGAAGGCCCGGCATTGCCTTATACCACCATTTTGCCTTATACCACCTGAGTTTGGGCCATAGGCAAGAGGCAATAGGTAATGCAACTATAATGCATATCCATGAGTGACCTCAAAAGCTCAGCATGTATTTTGGGGCAGGTAAATTTGCAGCTATGAGATCTACAAATAATGAGGGTCAGCTGTACATGTAAGTGACCCATACAATCAATTTCGTGATAACCCCTCAGATCCTCAGGAGAATGCTTCTTTGGCAATTTGTGTACTTATTTATTCAACAGATACTGATTAAGCATTTGCTGTAAGTCAGGTTAGAGATTAAAATCTTGGTTGATGAATTTTTTGTTAGTGGTGGTGGTGGTACTGGGAATTGAGCTCAGGTCCTTCACACTGAGCTACATCTTTTCCCTTAAATTTTTAAATTTTCTTAAATTTTGAGAAAGGTTCTACTTTGCTGAGTTGCCTGGGTTTGGCTTTAGTTTTATTTTATTTTAGTATTTATTTTAAGATATCATCTTGTTATGTAGCTCAAGGGTGACCTTGAACTCACTATGTAACCATGGCTATCCTCAAACTCCTAACAATCCTGCCTGAGCCTCCTGACTGCTAGGATTACAGGTCCAGTATGTGGCTCTCACATTGGAATGAGAAAGACAACTAAGCTTGGTTCAGTTGAGATTACAGATTAATTTGACCAAGGTGAAACCTTTTGTACCCCTTCCTCTTTGCATCTCCAAGTATAATTCCAGAACATTTCTGTTCTGTTCTCTTGCGCAAACTGTTCCCTATGACCCCTCTCATTTCCCTCTGTTAACTTCTACTTGTCATTTTGTTAATTTTGAAACCAGCTGCTGATTTTGTGG
The DNA here is from genome assembly GCA_004027025.1 of Myocastor coypus. Taxonomy (NCBI): domain Eukaryota; kingdom Metazoa; phylum Chordata; class Mammalia; order Rodentia; family Myocastoridae; genus Myocastor; species Myocastor coypus. The sequence continues at coordinate 16,659 of PVJA010038318.1, forward strand.
AAGAAAGACCTTAATTCTTTGAATGCTGGCTCTGCTATCTACCATGTAGATGACTTTAGTCACTCTTGGAATTTTGAACCTGTTTCTTTCTTTTTTTTTTTTTTTTTCCTTGAGACATGGTCTTCCTATGCAGTTCAGGCTGGTCTCAAACTCATAGTAATCCTCCCATCTCAACCTCCTAAGTGCTGGGATTACAGGCATGTATCACCATGCCTTGTTCCCTGTTTCCTAATTTTAAAAGCAATTTAGAAGTGGTATGTTAGACAGTTGCAGGTTTTAAGGTATGGACATTCATACATACTTCCTTTGGTGATAAGGGGTGAATGTAACTTGAGAGAAATGACTTTAGCATCTATCTGTCTCTTGGTCTTCTTTCTTTATAAACTTCATGGAAAAATAATTTAGCAGTATTTAGGGGAGGCTTTAATGCCTCAATGCCTACCTTGTTATACCTTGTCCATTCAATGTTTACATTGCCTAAGAGAGAATACTGATTAGATTTATCCGTTATCTTCTAAAGTGGAGAACCTCTGCTGAGTGAAAAAAAATATTTTAAGAGAGGATCTCAATCTTGAGTTACCTACCCTGACCTCGAATTTACAGTCCTCCTGCCTTTGCCTCTTGAATAGCTAAGATAGGGCAGGATTTTAGGCTAAAGGATGTGTTTGGTTATTGATTTCCTTTAAATTTATCATGTATATTGTCCTGCGCTGAGGCACTGAGCCCTAGTCTAGATTTTTATATCCAAAGCAGTTAAGTTGGCTTCATGCATTATCTGTCTCACAGACAGTGAACTTTGTAAAAATAACTTCTTGGAGACAGTTTCTTCAGAAGATAAACGGTAGCAGTATTTTTTTTTTTTTTTTTTTTTTTTTTTTTTTTTTTTTTTTTTTTTTTTTTTTTGTCTTTTTGAGACAGGGTCTCACTATGAAGTTCAGGCTGGCTTTGAGCTCACTTTTGTAGCCCAGGCTGGTCTCACACTTGCACTGATCCTCCTGCCTCAGCCTCCCAAGTGCTGGGATTACAGGCGTGCGCCACCACGCCTGGCTAAATGGTAGCAGTCTTAGAGTTTTGTGCGCTTTCTTACAACTCAGATACATGTCTAGAGGGGCTGAGGAGATAGCTCCATGGCACAAGTGCCTGCCTGGTAAGAGCAAGGTTGTGAGTTTGAACCCCAATCCGGAGGGTGAGGGGGAATCTAATATGGTCACAGGTAATATTTATTTATTTATTTATTTATTGTGGGATTGGGGTTTGAACTCACAACCTTGCACTTGTGAGGCAGGCACTTGTGCCATGGAGCTATCTCCCCATCCCCATAGATAATATTTAATAAACTAACAAAACGATTGACATATCAAATATTGAGCACATCTTCCTTTTGCATTTAGTTTTATTATGAGTATTTGTTCATATGACTTACTTTCTATAGTATATTATGAGCTCTATGAGAGCAGCAGGATCCAGAACTTTATCTCTCAGTTTTCTTTTCTTTTTACAGTATTGGACCTTTACACTAATTACATCTCAAATCTTTCTCTTTTTTTTTTTTTTTTTTGAGACAGAGTCTCACAAATCACTAAATTGCTAAGGCTGGGCTCAAATTTATGTTTTAACTTGGTTGCTGGCATTATAGGTGTTCTTCACTATCTCAGAACCTGATGAATAGTAATAGATGCACAGGTATCTGACTTGAGAAATTCTCAACTTTTCTTGAAGCAATAGAGAGAAGTGAGTTTGAAGGCTTCCTGGACAAGATGTTATTTAAGATGCTCCCTCATTCACACACACACCCACAGACCCTCCCTTCTTTTCTTCCTTCCTTCCTTCCCTCCCTCCCTCCCTCCCTCCCTCGCTCCTTCCTTCCTTGTCATTACACACATGCTAATCACTTACTCTACTACTGAGCTACAGCTCTGACCACTAAGCTCCCTAAGCTGATTTTTTTTTTTTTTTTTGTCTTTTTGAGATAGGGTCTCACTATGCAGTTCAGCCTGGTCTTGAGCTCACTTTTGTAGCCCAGGCTGGTCTCACACTTGCACTGATCCTCCTGCCTCAGCCTCCCAAGTGCTGGGATTACAGGTGTGTACCACCATGCCCGGCCCTCTAAGCTGATTCTTAAATGTTGAATAAGAATATTTCCTAGGTAAATGAAACTTTGAGGTACCATTTCTAAGACAGATCACAGGTACAAAAATACAGATACAAAAATGTGATGACATTTGCTGAATATTCCCTGTAGGTTGAAAAACAAATTCAAAAAGCAAACAGTCTAAAATCACAAGCCTACAAATGGGCTTGAGATGAGAGGCCATGTCCCAACTGAAGTAACTATGACCTTAGTTACTCAATAATGGGTACAAGTTTTATGAGGAGAATTTTAACATTCTCAGGTTGTTGGCATTCTCTGTTGATTTTAGTAACGCATATGCTGAATTCTGGCAATGATTACCAAGACCATTTACATCAGCATGTATGAATCTTCTTTCTTTCTGTCACACACTGTTTAAAATACTGAAAATGTAATCACACTCATTCTAAAGGAGCTCACAAGCTAGAAAGATGGGTAGATGGATGAACAACTAGCTTATATGATAAGTGATCACATAGATCCAATGCTCCTGATATAATGGATATATATGTATATATGCCGTGTAGCTGGGCATGGTGGTGCATGCCTATAATCCCAGCATTCGGAAGCTGAGGCAGGAGGATCAGTGCGAGTTTGATACCAGCCTGGGCTACAAAGGTGAGCTCAAGACTAGCCTGAACTGCATAGTGAAACCCTATTTCAAAAAAAAAAAAAAAAAAAAAAAAAAAAAAAAAAAAAAAAAAAAAAAAAAAAAAAAAAAAAAAAAAAAAAAAAAAAAAAAAAAAAAAAAAAAAAAAAAAAATATATATATATATATATATATATATATATATATATATATATATATATATATATATATATATAAAAAATAGGTGGCTCAACCTCCCCTGGGGGTGGGGCTGGCACAGCATGTGGTGCCAGGGATCAAACTGTGGTCCCTATGGTTGCCTAAGCTTGCCTAAGCAGGCACTTTAGACCACTGAACCTTGGGTTGGGGAGATAGCTCAGTAGACTAAGTGCTTGCCTGGCAAGCACAAGGGCCTGAGTTCAATCCCCAGCTCTGAAAAAAAAAAAAAAAA
>PVJA010038319.1:0-11670 GCA_004027025.1 Myocastor coypus
CTTCCGTTATTGTTGGGTCACGGGGAAGCTCTGTCAGCCGACTCCTTTGGCCAGAAGGAGAGAAGGACTGGAGATTTCCCCGTACGGGCCACCAGATGTCCGGCGCCGCAACACAAAGGCTTGAACGCCGGACTTAAGCTTGTAGACTTTTATTCAGTACAGCAGCCAGGATCTAACAAGATCCTCCACCCTTTACATCGCTACCTCTTCTCACCCTCCAGCCCGCGCTTCCCTTATATATAGCACTTCGCCCACCAATCACCATCGCTCGCACAGTCAAATCTGATTGGTTACTACATCGGTTGCCAGGCAAAAGCAGATTACAGCTAAATTGCTTTTCGCCGCAGGACAACCCGGAAGCAGGAAGCCGGCGCCATCTTTTGGGAGCGGCTCATGCTGAGGCCCTCAACACAAGACCATTAAAAATAAGCAAGCAGCTGATGGTGCTAAGGAAGAGTAGGAAGAACGTGCAAACTATTTCAACAAAGAGATGCAGGAGATGAAGAAAGAAAAATCATGGAAATTTTTATAGCCTCAGTCAATGAAATGTTGATAATAGGGCTTGAAGAGAAGGTGGTATGTTTGAACTTCCTGCCATTAAAAATGAAAAAAGAAATCATTTGGCTATCTAAGAGTTCATACACTGCTGGAAAAGGAGAAATTTAAGGAAGACTAATGATGTGGAATCTGAACTATGGGAGCACTGACCAGAGCTTTGCATTGAAAGGATATGCAGCCAAAAAGACACCTTTGGAGCCCCAAGCCCCACACCACTCAAAGAGGATTGTTAAAGATGGAAAAGTAGACTACAGCACCACAGCCTGAGTGGGACCAATGCACGATGCCCCAGGAATGTGTCACAACTTAGATTAGCCTGCGGGCAGCCACATAGCGGACCCCCCTGTCCTTCACCTATCCATTACACGAATTCTCTCACTTATGTCCTGCTTTAGTCCTTTAACAAAGAAGAAGGAATTCGTGGTTATTTTGAATCAATAAAACCCCGCAGAGACTTCAGTTCTGGGTTGACTCTTTTTTTGTTGTTGTTTTAATCCCTGACACTTTCTCACACTGGTGAGACTTGGGTAAAAAGTATGCCTCTGGGGCTTCTTTGGGTGTAAGCTGGACATGGACGACAAGTAATCTCTCAACTTCTACACCAAGGCTTGGTCATGAAGTGCAACAAAAAAAGAGATAGCAAAGGCATGAAAATATATTCACAGATACATTTTCAGAAAAAAGTGTCCAACTCTGCAGAATGAAATAGATACACAGGGAAAGGAGAGAGACCTCTGATAGTCACAAGCGTAACGAAAGAAAAATCTCTACCCAATATATCATACTTAACTTCCAGAAATTGAGAACAAACAGTAGTAAAAACTAAAATAAATAAATCCCAAAATAAGTTATGTAATCAAAATATATGTATATTTAAGTTTCATAAAAAATATTACCATAAAGGCACATTGTCCAAACCTCCACTTAAAATGCTTGCACTTAGTCCTTGAACACATTTATACCAATTTGGGTACAATTTCAGTTGCCCTCTTTTGTGTCTTCATGAGACGGGATAAAAAAGTCATATATGTTCTTGATAAAGCATAACCAACATAAAGACTGCCTCATAAAAAGACTGAAGGGTTCGCAGGCCCTTTTCACCATATCTAGCACTGTATGATTGTTCACCCTTTTCTAAAGACAAAATTAAAATGAGTAGATTTTCAGTCAATTTACACATCAAGGAAGCTGTAATACTGCAACTAAAGACATAAAAGAAGTCTCTGGGACTGTTCAGAAACTGGAAAGAATGATAAAAAAATATACTAGAAATGAGATTCATACTTTTGGGGAAAAAAAGAACAGAAAACATGTAAAATGCACAGGCCTGTAAACTACTATGCAGGAAATAAAAGGGCCAACTGCTTGGGAGGAAGCAGAGTGCTAAGGGCTTGACGAGCCTCTGAAGGGGCTGAGGTCACCCAGCGCTGTGAACTCAGGGGACCTGTTCACTTTTTATTTCTTAATTTGTTAGTTGTTGGCACGTTGGGGATTATCTAACTAGAAATGCATGTACTTTAAGCAGAGATAAGTTTCTATTCAAATAATTTCTAATAGGAATGGAAAAGTAAATCGAAACAATCCCCCAAAAATGTAAAACAAAAAAATCCACGAGAGAAAATGGAACAATATCAAAAGGCATAATGAAATATATAATGTCATAGAATATTAATGAATATAAATGTTAATTCTTTCAAAACATTATTCGTAAACCCAAGCCAAGGCTAATCCAAGAAACTGGGACTAGGTACAAATAAGATGAGAATGTAATATCAGATATTTTGCCAAAAATATAAAAAAAAAATTGATGCAGTGGACAAAACCCAAGAAAACATTAAATAGTCCAATTATAAAATCTGAATACATCGGGGCTGGGGAGATAGCTCTGTGGCACAAGTGCCTGCCTGGCAAGTGCAAGGTCATGAGTTCGAACCCCTGTCCTGCAAAAAAAAAAAAAAAACACACACACACAAAAAAATCTGAATACATCTATGTCTATTCTTAAGATATTGAGTTTAAAATGCAAATATTTCTGTAAATCATTAAGGAGAGATAGTTCCACCAGTGAATTACACATTGAAGAGAAATTGTGTGCACATTTTCCAGAGAACACTTCTGAAATTCCATTAGAGCCCAGTACAACTTGCTACCATTACAGTATTTCAAGTGTCCTACATCCATATATGAAAATATTTTTCTAAAATGATGGCATACACAATTCATTTTTTTGCATTAAGTGGAAAATAAATGTCAATATATACACATCTGTTTCACATTTATTTTACCTTTAAATGTTTATTATATTGACAATACATAATATTCACTCCTTGCGTGAGGCGGTTACACGCGCAGAGTACTCCTTAAGTCCTTTGCTCACCCTTTTCCTGTTCTCTCTGCCCCTTCCTCTCCCTGATCCCCTTCCCAGCGGAGGAGGACTGGCCTCCCTACTTCCAATTGCCTGTATCTCATTTTGCTCTTTATTTCTGCACTAAAGAAGATACTTTCTGTAGAAATTTTGTAATTTTCTTTGATAAAATTAATGGTGTGTGCTTTGATATCTATGGTCCGAAAAGTTCTTAAAATGAATGGATTTGGGCTGTCCAAATAGCTCAACAGATTAAAGCACCTGCAAGCAGGCACTGGGGCCAGGGGTTTCATCACTGGGCCTACGATTCTAGCCCAGTCCCTGGGACACCTTGAGATGGCAATTGAGACTGGGCATGGTGGTGCATGCCTGCAATCTCAGTTCTTAGGAGGCTGTAAGCAGGCAGATCACTATGAGTCTGATCTAGTAGCGAGATCCTGAACACCCTGTGGACCCTTACCTAGAATACAAAAGAAAAGTAATAATAATAATGGCTTTTAAAATTCGTTTTATATTTCCAAAGCTTTATTGTTATACGTAATGCCTGCTATGTATTGACTATTTCTGCTCTTCTCTGGTCAATACAATTTTCCTGCATTCTTTTCATCTCCAAATTCTTTAATCACTATTAGAATAACCATATAAAAATGTCATTCTCTCTGCATTTAAAAAGTTATATGCTTATACAATAACTTAATAGGTTTATTTTATACAAAACTACAGTAAATTCTTTTATATTAAAATAATATTTGCACGGCTAGGGAGATAGCTCAGTAGAATAAGTGCCTGCCTGGCAAAGGCAAGGACCTGAGTTCAATCTCTGGTCCCACTAAATAAACAAACAAACACATAAATAAATAAATAAATAAGTTTAAAAATAATATTTGTTTATCTTTAACTTTTTTATTTTTATTTATTTTTACTTTTTAAATGTATTTAGTAGAGGGTTTCATTACACAACTCAAACTCACAGAGATCCGCCTGTTTTCAGCCTTCACCAGTGCTGAGTTACAGGCATTTGTCTGCACACCTGGACTTGTGGCCAGTTCAAGGTGCCCCCCCGGCAAAGCCAGCATGGCTTATGGTGCCAGGGATCTAACCCTGGTTCCTGTGCTTGTCTAAGCAGGTACTTAATCTGCTGAGCTATCTCTCCAATCCGTCTTTATTTTGTTTCAAAAAATACAAAATGAAAAGCAATTCAAAACAATACAGAATTTCAAAACAAGATGGTATGAAATTAATAATGTTTTATGACATATTGTTATCTTCAAAGTTGCTCAGATTACTAAGTTCTATTTCTAACAATGAATTGGTTATTAGTCCAATTATTTGACCTGCATTTTTAAAGACATTTTTCTGTCTTTATTTGTAATGTTTGAAATTGTAGCTATTCCAAGAAAGTAAATTTTTATAAGGTTTTTCACTAAAGAAAGAATAAGACACATCAGAGAGAAGTGGAAATTTAACAGTGCCCTTATTCATACACGGACACCCTTCTCCAGTTTAAGTCTCCAAAACTGATGCCAAAAAGAAGCTCAAAGAAAGGCAGGAGCCTTCTACTGAGTTATTCAGGTTTCTCTGGTGTAGCTAAGCTCTGTAACAGATTATGCTGGGTGAAAATCATCAGCAAAAAAACTAGCACTGCAAGTCACCAGGGCGCTCAATGACGGAGCCTTCAGCTGTCAAAAGACTCTTCCTGTCCAGATATGTGTTGGACATGATGATTCTGCTTTCTCTTGCATGCTGCCCACAATATACTTTGTTATCTGAGGACTCATTTTATTACTCCTCCTAAACTTCTGACTTTGTATAACTTATTTCAATATGTACCTTAAAAATATATGACAAAGAGATTTAATAAATGAAATTAAAGTCAGGTAGGCAGATACAGTGCCATGTTGGCTGTTTTGTCATATATAAACCTAAAGCTTCTTTAATAGAGCTGTTAAAACGTAAGTCTCTTGTATTATTCATTTTAATTATGTTTTACTCTTTTATTCCTTTTAGTCCTCCTTAAACTTCTGTATTATTTAGACTTTTTCAGACCAGTAGTGCACTTTCTTAATTCCTAACCTGCTATTGATCTACTTAGTCATCAGTTTCAATTACTACATTTTAATTTCCCAATATTGTTTGATGTTTTTAAATTCCATTTCTCTAATTTTTTGTCATCATTGTTGTTTTGGTTTGTCTCACTTTCTCAAGCACGTAGTTCAGCTGAAAATTGTTTTATTTATTTTTTAATCTTTTGTCTTTGATCATTTAAGAATTTGAATTTGATGTTGCTTAGAAAAAAAAAAAAGGAAAAGAATATGCTTCTCTTTGGACTAAGGGGAAGCAGGTACATATGCAGTCAAAAGTTCTGCAATTGCAGTGGGCCAGCACTGAAGCTTGTGATGTTGGAGGCTATTGAATCTAAGCCTCCTAAAGCTCATCTCACCAATCTAGCTCTATTTTATGCATTGTAATTAAGCATTTTTTTTCCTGTTGGGTGTTTAAGAGCAAATTGAAGCAAGACCTGTATAACAAAACATTCATTTTTTTTTTTTTTTGTATCTTCCAGGGTCAAATACCCTCAGGATTAAGTTTGAGACCATAGGAAGTACTCTGTAGAACTGTTGTTAGTGTCAGCCTTTGGGACAAGTCACGGCCATTGCTTGGCCATTTTGCTTTCTGTGAAAGCCTGAGAGACACACTGTACTCTGTAGAATGATTGTGAGGACAATATGCAATATGTCAACTTTCAAAGAAAAGAAAGGGGTAAAGAAAAAAAAATAATAATGTTGATTTAGAAGGGTTAATGTTTAATTGTTTGATCAAGCTTATATACCTATATGTATTAATCTAAACTGATCTGATGATGAAAATATGTAATATAGCTCGTGTTAAATTTAAACAATAAAAAAGGAAAAAAAAAAAAAAGAAGAAATTTGAGCTAGCTAGGCATGGTGGCGCGCTCCTATAATCCCAGCACTCGGGAGGCTGAGGCAGGAGGATCAGTGCAAGTTCAAGACCAGCCTGGGCTACAAAAGTGAGCTCAAGGGCAGCCAGAACTGCATAGTGAGACCCTGTCTCAAAAAGACAAAAAAAAAAAAAAAAAAGAAATTTGAGCTAATAATCATTTTCTTTAGGGACTGGAAAACTTCCCTTCAAGTTTTTCTGGCCTTTAAGGTTTGTTCTGAGAAATCCACTATATTATACTGATAAGCTTTCCTTTCTAGGTTACCTGCTATTTTTCTCTAATAGCTTTTGTGCTGAGTTTCTGGAACTTTGATTATGATGTGTTTTAGGAAAGTTCTTTTCTGGTTGTGACTATTTAGGGGCCTATATGCCTTTGTACTTGAGTACTGAATTCTTTCTGTAGATTTGGAACATGTCCCACTATAATTTTAGTGAATAAATATTTTATACATTTAAAAAAAAAAGAATTTGAATTTAATGTTTATAAGTGCACATTTCATTCCGAAGAAGTTCTTAGCAAGACAGATAAAACGCTCCCTGCTGAATAAGTAACACAACAGGCATATACACAAGGCATTGACCAAGAAGCAGAGTAAAAAGTGATTATCAAAGGAAGAGGGACAAGCAAACGTCACAACGTTCCCACCTTCTTAATTATGAATTTGAAACAACCTGAGTTAAGAAGACAGAATTTTTTATTTGGGAAAACTAAGCAAGGTGTTAGGGTTATTGCTACACAGAGGCAAAATCATATGTGTAGGTGTCCTTGTGGGTTCTCTTCCAATGCTCTGTGTAATGACCAGAGCATTTATGTAAAAAAAAAAAAAATCAAAAACATACAGTTGGGGCTAGGGAAGGAATGGCATGAAAGAAGGGAAAGTATCAATGTCTAAACAATTTCTTCTCTAATCAGAGAGGATTAGCCAAAGAGCAGAACTTTACGAAATTGGTGGCTAGTGATGAATTTGCATACAGAAGAAGGAGGTACCTATTCTTTCAGGTAGTAATAGAGAACTAGGAGAGAGCAACACCATCTGTGTTACTTAAGTTTTAGACATAGTCAAGTAAGTTTAGAAATGTGAAAGGAAGAGTAGAGAAAGCTTAGCTAAGCAATTCATGCAGAAGTCAAGGATTACATGGTTTCCAGAGAACTTTTTTTTTTTTTTTAATTTAGTACAGGGTCTACAGGATCTCACTATGTAGTTTGGATTCACAGTGATTCTCCTGTTTTCAGCCTCCCAAGTGCTGGGATTACAGGCACATGCCATCATGCCCAGTCTCAATTGCTGTCTCAGTGTACCTCTGGGGGCAAGGCTGGCATGGCAGGCCCAGGGATTGAACCCCCGGCCTTTGTGACTGTTTTCAGGTACTTTAATCCACTGAGTTATTTGGCTGACCCTAAGAATAGTATCTTGTAACTTGTATGAACATTGAAGTTCATTGAAATAAGACACTCACGGAAGGACAGATATTATCTGACTAAAATTATATGCATCAAGTATAGTCAGATACATACAGTAGAGGTTGCCAGGAACAGGCAGAGAGGAAAACCAGTGCTTACAAAAAGCCTATATTTGCTCATCTGAACAAGTCATTTGATGATAACTATACGTGATATAACAACCGTGGTTAATTCTACTCTTGTTCTGAAATTCTACACCATCTTTATTGTCCTATGTTGCTTTGTTGTTGCCTTTGTTCTTGTTTGTTTTTGGATTTTTCCTCTTTAAAAAAATATAAATTGGGCAAGGTAAGTAATTTAGTGATGTGTTATACACATTGTGGCAATAGGTAAAATAACTATCATACACTTAGAAGTCTAAGATGGTAGGTCTAATCTTAAGGATTTTGCCATAAAAAAACAAATTTAAGAAAAAAAAAAGACAACAATCGATACAGTAGCCAGCCTTATATGAAAAATAGTAGCCAAGTCAATGATAAAACTATCATGTAGGAAAAGTATTCTGTCTGAGTAATAAAGGTACATCGTATATTTCATCATAACATCAATATTAAAGAAGCAACATCTTAGGAATGAAGAAATTAAGGCCTTCTAAATGTTTTGCATTTGTAGTCACATTTTTTGTTATATAGGTCTTGCTTTAACTTGGTCTTAACCATCCAGCAAAAAAGTTTAACCATGAGGTATAAAAAGTAAAGCCAGATTAACATGCTGAGCTGTAAAGATTGAAGTCAACAGACTCTGACATTGCTAGTTCTGTTGATAATCCACTACTTTTGTGGACTATTGGACTATATATACAACTATTTGCTCTTAGTTCAATGAGAAGAAAGATTGGTACTAATAGTGGTTAGAAAAGTTATCATATCTATATCTTGTATTCTGAGCAACTACAATGAAGACAACAATATATAATGTACTAATTATTGTAACTATCTTACTAATCTGTTGTGAAACTGTCTCATTGCTTTCTCCTTAAAATTAATAAAAAATAATTTTAAAAAATTAAAAAAACAAAAAATTTTGAATTTGAGTTGCTAGCTATTGAACAGAAGTGATATGTACACAGTTGAATTTCTGCTGAAAATCAGTTAAATAGTTCTGTAAATCATGCCTGAGGTCTGTATAAGCAATAGTCTTTCTTCATGTACATTATCACATTTGCTCATTGAAAATGCTCTAAAAAGAAAGTAAAAGAAAATGCTCTATATATTTAAACTTTACTTAACACACAGGTCAGTGTATATCAGATAAAAATATTAATCTTCTTTATATCCAGTGAAACACGTAATACACACCAAAAATCCTGCAGTTATTACTAACATGAGTAACATGTGAGTGTATGACATAGCTATGTGCTAAAAGGTCAGTCAAAGGAACACTATTTTTTGCTGAAAATTTGTGAGCAGCCCGAACAAAACGCAATTCTATGAATTATTTAAAAAATATACTTCCCATTACAATAATATTGAAATAGAGAAAAGCAACTTAAAATGGGTATAAACTGGAATAGCTGAGGCCCAAAAGTATTTTCATCAAAAATAAATAATTATTTTCACACAAAACAATAAAAATCACACAGTAAAGCATGAATAAATTGTGAGAAACTGTCTTCCGCATTGCTAACTGGGCAGACACATGACAACCCTTCTAGATTCCAGCAGCTGATGAAGGGGCCAGAGGCTAAAGTAGCTCCAGTGCATAGAGTGTGCTAAGAAATAAGGACAACTAATGCAGCACTACAATGGAAGGCTGAGACAGTGTGACATTTTATACTCAGGTTCCGAAGGCTTTCTTCATTAGTTGCCAGAGCAATAACTGTCTGAAAAAAGGTTAAGAGACAAGTAAAACAACTTTGAAATCACCTCTGTGATTTACTAAACAAATGATGAAGAGAAATGAAAAATCACTTTTTTGTACTTTCCCACTCTTTTTACCGATCACACTCATTTACTCTTCAGCTAAGAACACTTCTTAGATTCCTCTCGTAATACTTTGACCTAGTGTGCAACATGATCATAGCTATTTTTGCTAGATTATTTTGTACTTTAGAAGATGCTAGCTTAGTGGAAAACAGTGAGTGAAAAGAGGATAAATATTAACATAAAAATTTAAATCACTAAAATTAATATTTAATTTATCTTTCCATGATAAAGTGATTAAAATACCTGATATTACAGACTACATTGATAACTTTAAATGTTTGATTTAAAACTGACAGACTACATTGATAACTTTAAATGTTTGATTTAAAACTGAAAATATCGCATAAAATGTATTTATAGTGTTAATTTATGATATATTACAATAAACTTACGTCTTTTAATTTGAAGTAAAGACAAATACTAAGGTGTAACAACTAAGTTGTTACTGAGTTGTTACTAAGTTGTTACTCAGTAACAACTAAGTTGTTACTGAGATATTTTATTTATTTATTCATTCAGTGAAGTTATGCTGAAACTTAGTCAAGACTTCCTCTCAGTGGACAGTGTGTCCTCTACCATGTCCCTGAGTCTTGCATCCAGCATTTGAGCCAGCCAACAAAGGACTAAAAATCCTACAAACCACTCGCTAAAATAAACCTTTCCTAGACTTTCCTAGGCACATGTTTTGGCACATGCCTATAATCCCAGAGCTAAGGAGGCTGAAAAGGGGATCACTGTGAGTCCGATCTGTGTAGTGAGACCCTGTAGAACCTGTACTAAATACATAAGAAAATAAACAAAATAAACCTTTCCTCCTTTAACACTGGCTGTTGGGTATTTTGTCTTAGCAGTGCAACTTACTATTTCTCTCGTGCAAATAAAGATATGTATGATAATAGTTATTTATTTATTTATTTATTTATTTATTTATTTATTGTGGGACTGGGGTTTGAACTCCTGACCTTGCACTTGCCAAGCAGGCACTTGTGCCACAGAGCTATCTCCCCAGGCCCCTAGTTTGATAAATATAATGAAGGTATTTTATTTTAGCTACTGTTTGTTAACTAGTAGCTATTCATTTGATGCTGTTTTTAGAACTCTCCATGGATTACTTCATTTAAACCTAAAATAAATCACGTCTCACAATGTGTGCCTTCAATCTTAGCATCCCAGAGAAGGAGGTAGGAGGATGTCCATGAATTTGATAGCCTCAGTTATATGATAAGTTCAAAACTAATTTCCATAACTCAGTAAGCCTCTGTTTCAAGAACAGAAACTAAAATAAATAATAGAGAATAAATAAAACTTCAGCTTCATTTTCAAAGAATATTGAGAGGCCAGCTATTTTTCACAGTTTCAAAGCTATTAGGACTAAAATAGTGCTTAGTTTTGCACATCATCTGTAGCTTAATGGGCCATGGGTTTTCTGTGTATTTGGTTGAATGTTTTTAGTTGTGCCTGGTGGATATTTCTGGATGATGTTAACAATTAAGTTGAAAGATAAGGCAAGCATTCTCCTCAGAATGTGGATGAGACTCAGGCTGTTGAGGTCTTTAATAGACAGGCTGCATACTACAGCAGTCAATCCACCTTCAACTGCCTGTCTATCTGTGTCTCATGCAGAGTATAAGCTTTTACTTATTTTTATATTGGGATTCAAACAGAAATCTGTAAGCATCCTGTCTCAGATGTACAGACCTAAACCGACATGTATGTTGCTAGTTTTCTATTTATTCTATATCTTTCTTTACTTGTTCTTTTCTTTTCACAAAGAATATAAAAAAAAACTTTTAAGAAAAACATTAAGGTGATACAAAAGTTGGAATGGGTATAACAGGTGTGTTTTTTTTTTTACAATGAGATATTATTCATCTATAACAAAGATAAATGCAAAGCTTCAATAGGTAAGTGGATGCAGCTAGAGAACACGCATACTTGAAATAAATTAGACTCACATGTATAAACATTATATTGTCTCCCTAGTGTAAGAAACTGGATGAATACATAGGCTTTTCTGTCTTTTAGACCTCTCAATTTGTACTAAAACTGTATCACAAGTTTCCTAGGTCTCCAGATTGTTATCCTACAATCTTGAGCTTTTCAACCTCCACAAATGCATTAGAAAATTCTTTAATTTGTGTGTATGTCTCTCTCTCTCCTTTTCTTTGACTCTGCCCCTTTATGTTTCTCTAGTTTCTCATTTATCTTTCTCTAAGATGAATATATACCTATGTATATATTCATATATATTTATTCCAGTCCTATCTACTCTGAATGTATGTACAAATTAGAGCAATATACAGAGCTGGGATTTTTAAAGTCATCATAGTTGCATTACTAAGATCCATATGCTGCAGGGCAACAGGTGTGCTCTTTCAAGTAATATGCTGTATAACCGG
>PVJA010038320.1:0-19829 GCA_004027025.1 Myocastor coypus
AGAACGATTGTGAGGACAATATGCAATATGTCAACTTTCAAAGAAAAGAAAGGGGAAAAGAAAAAAAAATAATGTTGATTTAGAAGGGTTAATGTTTAATTGTTTGATCAATCTTATATACCTATATGTATTAATCTAAACTGATCTGATGATGAAAATATGTAATATAACCCGTGTTAAATTTAAACAATAAAAAAAGTCTTTGTTTTCCAAGTGATATTTCCTTCATCTATAAAACAAATCGATACTATTTACCTTAGTGAAATGTTTTTATATATTTGGTATTGATGCAGGAAGAAAAACCTGATCTGGGGTGCATGACCTACAATAGGGAACGTCCAAATGATGTAGGGAAAACCGATCCCCAACCTGAAAAGTACTGGGATGAGTTCGTGTTCTCTAAAACCAAATAATGAATTTTAGGAATAAACGGAGGTAGTGAGCAGAACATATTTACTGAGGGGGAAAGAAAGCCCCTGTCCAAGAGAGGGACAGGAGGGGGATCCAAGTGGGTGTCCCCTGGAAGCTGTCTCTTCCAGGGACTCTTAGAGAGAAGACATGGGAACTCACTTAGGTGGGTATGAGGTGGGACAAAGACTATAGCCAACCAATGAGATTACAAGCACCATTGCTCAGGTAAAATTGATTAACATCAGGACCAAATGGGAAGGCAGGTCACCTAGCAAGCAGGCAAGAACACCACCTGTTGAGCTCATGACTCTTTTTAGGATCTGTCAAGGTGATTGATACCTACTTACAGTATTAATCCCTGATGCCTATCCCTAGGGAAGTATGTAGTTGCTTCTGTTTATTCTTGTCTTGAGATCTGGCCCACGGCAGAGGAATGTTGGTCACTTGTACCAAAGTCACCTTGCCTTCCATGTCATCTTTGAGGGCCTGGCCCTGTCTGACTGCCTACAGTATTTCTATCTAATTCAGCTGCCTACAACAGTATCTAATAGCAAGAATTAGATGATACAATGTAGGCTTACTAATGTATATTTTTCCTGTTAAATTTTCTTGATAATGAGTTAGACTTTTCTTCTTGCGATGAACCAAATAAACACCTTTCTTGTGAAAGTGTCAGGCCAACTCACAGCGCTTTTTGTGACTTGGTGACAGTTAATGATATGTTTGAAAGGGGATCTGTCTTTGTTACTTTTTTTTTTATCGTTGCTGATGTTGTAGGCAGTTGAATTAAACAGAAATATTATCGGCAGTTAGAGAAGGCCAGGTCCTCAAGGAAGACAAGGTGACTTTACAACTAGAGACAGACACTGCTCAGCCTTGGGCTGGATCTCAAGTCAAGAGTAAACAAAAGCAACTATATACTTCCTTAAGGGTGTATCCATCAGAAATTGATATGCTAAATAAGTATCAATCACCTCAAAAGAACCTGGAAAGAGTCACCAGCCCAAGCCCCACAGGAAGAGATCTTGCTCTGTATTCTTGTTACGTGACTTACTTTCCCACTGGATTCTGGTTTTAATCAATTTTACCTGAGCAATGGTGCTTGTAATCTCATTGTTTGACCATAGTTTTATCCCACCTCATAGGCACCTAAGAGAGTTCCCGTGTCTTCTCCACAACCTTAGACCCACCTAAGGTTTTCCTCTGTAAAAGTCCCTGGAAGAGACAGCTTCCTGGGACCACCCACTCAGGATCACCCTCCTGTCCCTCTCTCAGACAGGAGCTTTCTTTCCCCTAATAAATATGTTCTGCTCGTGACCTCTGTTTGTTCCTAAAATTCATTCCTCAGTGTTAGAGAACACAAACTCTTCCCAGGTACTTTTCAGGTTAGGAGATCAGTTTTCCCTGTATCATTTGGAGGTTCCCTATTGGAGGTCATCCGACCTAGATCAGTTCTTTCTTCCTGCATCACTGAGACAAAATATCCAACACCCAACTGTAGAAGAGAAAAGGTTTGCTTAGCTCACAGTATGTGGAGGTTTCCTAGTCATCAGCTGTCCTCAAGGCAGGTTGACAGGCAGCAGAGGGTGACAGTTATTGGGGAGCAGCAAAGCAGCAAGCCAAAGGGAGAAAGCATCCTCCTTCTTCCTCTTTCATCTGATGTAGACTGCTGGGATTAGGATGGTGCTAATCCAGTCTGGCAATCTGCACTCACCCTGAATCCCAGCACTGGACAAGGAACAAATCACAAGCTCTAGATTCAGCCACCTCCAGAAAGGCGCCTCTGCAAATCACAAGTTCTAAATTGGCCTGCCCTGCGTTACAACTTGAGTCTTCAGGAAGACATCCAGCTGCAAACTGCAACAGCTGTGGAGAACTGCTGTGCATAACCCTAACTCTGCGGCTGCTGAATGGTGGTGCAGGTGTGCAGGGCAGCTCAGGACAGCCCCTGGTCGAGCAGGGCACTCTTTGGCCAGTACAGAAAATTTATATTCCGTTTAAGTTCCATTCCTGCTACATGGCAGCAAACAGCTGACAATCAGTCCTGCTTCCTGAGGCGAACCTTGGTCTGGCAGCCCCAAAGCTTGGGTTGGTGAGCTAATAAAATATTGGTATCTCTATTGATCTAGTGCTCAAGACTAAATGTAGTTCATAAGCCCAGTAAGGACACCTGAATTAAGATGGAAGAGTCGCTCAAGTGCCTAATATTTCTGCCTATACTTCCTCACCTCTTGTGTTATTTTCAGTCTTGCCTTTGGCTCCTTCAAGACTGAACCTGAGTGAAAGAGGTAAAGAGAGTTTTTAAGACTAAAGCTCTGCAGCTCAGCATTCACACACCCATGGTGTGTTTCGGGTTCCCTCTCTGCACTGCTTCCGGTAACAGGTCAGACAAACTCAAGCTGACCACTTTGGATTTCCATCTCAGTCACTGTCCAGTGCGTCACTTTGGAGATGCAGAGCTCCTCAGTCATTGTCCTTGGGAGTGCAACTGTGAATTCCAGTCAGTGTAGGCCCCGGACTTTTTTCTGTGCTGTCAGAAACTATGCACTTTTGCCCCTTGTCTCTGGAAAGTGTTGAGCTTGCCAGTGCCCTTTCTGTGTGAATCTCTCACCAGAGGCAGTTGCATTCAGTCTCACATCTTTAACTTTGCCAGGCAGGAGGCAGGCATTAGCCTGTAGGTCCTAGGAACACTGCAGGGCGCATGTCACGTTTTCCAGAGTGTTCATTTGAAGTCACCTTCGCTTGGCTGAGATATAGAGTGTGGAGGGACTTGGTAACAGTAGGTCCTGGCCCTCGTATGAATTGCTGAATTATTATGATGGTCATCTAAAATGGTTGAAGCTCTTAAAACAACAGCTTATCTTCCCAGAGACCACCTCTCCCCTTCTCCAATCCAACCCAGGGTGAAATACCTTTTCATCTTTCCCATCACCACAGGGAAGACCCCCAACCTGCTCCTCAGATATTTCTAAACATCCCCTTCAAACTCCACCCCTAACAAAGTCCATAAAAGCCCCCACTCTCTTCATCTCAGGCTTCATCCGTCCTCGATCCTCTCCATGTCTTTGGAGTTAATAAAGGCTTCTTTTATCTTTCCTAACTCATTACTGTGCTGCAGAAACTCGAAATCTCCTTCCTTTCTCTAATTCCGTCTGGCTATCTTGTCTGAAGACACAATCTGGATGGGTTTGCATCCCATATTTTGAATTCTTTTGTTGGTACGATGTTAGGGTAAACAGAGACACAGTTGAGACCACTGAGGCAGGCAAAGTTTAGACAAAGTGTAAGGACCTAATTGCAGATGACTTACGGGCTGGCCAAGGGTTAAAAAAAAAAAAAAAAAAATTGGTCCTGAGCATGTGTTTTACAGGAGTGGAGGATGATATTGTTGAGGAAGGTGAAACATTGTGCGACTCTGAGTAGGGGGTCTGGGGCTGGCTGATAGAGGCCAGGGTCCCACACAGGAGGTGTCGGCAGGCACAACATGTCCTTGTGGTTTTTCCTGCAGTCAGCTCTCTGCAGCTTAAGCTGTGTGGGGAAGCTTCTAGCCTGCTAACACTGTAGACCTGCTGGTGTATTGGATCAGCTCAAGAGCTCTGCTTTACTGGTTGGGTGGGGTCTGGTCTGGGGACCTGTCATAGGACTTGTCTAGATAGACATTTCTCTTTAGAGCAGATCAAATTTCTTCCTATAGCTTTTGAGCCCAATCAAAACTAGAAGGCCCCTTCCCCCCTCAAAATCCCACTTACTATATTTTTAAGTGGAACACAAGCAGTTATTTCTTTTACTATTTTTTTCTTGACTACAAATAAATTATTCTCTTCTACCCAAATTTCCATTCATATTTTATTAAATCCAACATGATATCTAATATCTCTCATTTCTAGAAAACAAGTTAGGTTGTGTCCATCTTAACTGACTTTTGCCTTTTGTGGTGACATGAGTAGAAGAAATAGCTAGCTCTCACTCCTGGATGTCGGAAGTCCATTATCCACGAAATGCTCATTTGTTTCCGGAAAAATATGAGGTGAGCTAGTTACAGCGCTCTGCTGTCTGCCGTATTCAAGGCCCTTTGCAAGCCCTGCGTTCCTTCCCTGTCTTCTGACTGACTTGAAGCAGCATCCTGCTGTCAGCTCTCCCAGTCCCGTGCTTTTATTCTCTGGACAGATTAACTGAGCTTGCTGCCTATTCTTCAGCTTCACCTCTTTTCAATGAAGACATCCCAAATGCTCAAAGCAGCTGTGGTTTCAGCGATGAATAATTCATTTTTATTTTTCTCAGGCAATTTCTTCTCCTCCCCCCATTTTGGTGCTAGTGTAAATTCATAGTCAAGCAAATATTATTCAATAATTGATGATGCTAAAATTTTGGAGATAATCTCAATATGCAACAACAAAAATGAATTGTCAAACAGAACGAGTATTATAAATAGATATAAATGTAAAACTCGCTGATTATGTTGTGATAGATTACAAAATAGTACGTTTACTATTCAAAGAATTTAAAGTTTATTAATAAGTGAAAACAAGTGTACAAATACTTAACTGAAAAATGAAAAGGGCCAGGAATATAGCCCAGCAGCACAGCTCTTATGAGGCAAGCACGAGGTCTGAGTTTAATTTCCCAGTACAGAAAAAGAAAATTAAAATTGAGTATTACTTTATTAGCATAAATTAGGAAAAAGGAAAATGAGGATTGAGAAGTAAACAAATCCCACAAAAGCTACATCTAGTGTTTTGACATATCTTGTGACATAGAAAACATTTATTTTTAAGAAACTCAATACAGTATCTCTAAAGAAGAAAAATAAACACACAGTGCATAAATAAGCTACACATATGTGTCTCAGCTACTCTTTGCTTGTTGCTGGGACAAATACCGGACACCCAAGATGAAGGAAGGAAAGGTTTATTTAGCTCACAGTTACTGGAGGTTTCAGTCCATACTCAGCTGGCTCCAAGGCAGAGGAGCACAGGGCAGAGAACAGCAGTTCATGGCGGTGGAACAGCAACAATGGCAACAGGCCAACAAGGGCAACAGGGAGAGTCTGTCTGTCTGTTTGTCTTGGATTACATTCAGGCTCTCTGTCTCAAGCTGGATGCAGCACACACACTCATAATCCCAGCAGTACTCAGGACCATAATCCCATCCTTGAATTACCTGTAATACCAGTGGATCATGAGTTAATCCTAAACACCAGAAGTCCCCACCCTATGACTTCAAGAGGCTTTGGGGGGAATAACTAGACACAAACCATAACAATATGTAAACTATAACCATAATCTACAAACTATGACAGTGGGTATAATTTCCAAAGAATTATAACATGTGGGTAGCTAAAAATTATAGCTATGCAAAAGTGAACTTATAAACTTCTCTTATTTTACTTTCAAAAATAAAAAAAAGGGAAAAAAAGATTGAAGTTTGAAATTTTATGGTAATCCTTTTAACTTCGCAAAAAATAAAACACATATAAATATATGAGTATTTTCTCTGTTTGAGGCATGAATGGGACTGAATATACAAAGGCAAGGTCTCATGGGAAATAAATGTTCTCTACAGAGTTAAATAACAGAGGGCCCTGGGTCACACTCCAGTTGTAGAGTATGCACAATGCTCTAAATCTCATCCCCAGTGCTGCATAATAAATAAATAACAAAAATAAAACAACACAATTAGATTTGTCATGTTAAGTAAAATAGAAAAAGCATGTTGTCAGATACTGACAGGCTGAACAGGGATTTAGTCACGAGAGAAAAATAATACAGATTTGACGTTGAAGAAACTAAGCAAAAAGAGTCCCAAATGATGATATATAAATAACACTGAACTTATGATGTATCATACTATTAAAAAGTTAAGATTCTACATATGACTTTGGGTAGGCTAAATAACAGTCATCAAAGATTATTAATATCTAGTTCCTGGAATATAAATGTTAATTTATATGGCAAAGAAACTTTGAACATATTATTAGTCATCACATTGAATAGTATCTTGTATTTCTCAAGTAAACCTACATAGAGTCCAGACAGTACATATAAGATAGAGACAGGTAAGAGGTAATGCACTGGCAGAAGCAGGATGAATAAACACAGGGGCAGAAGTTGAAGACACTGTATGCCAAGCTTTAAGCATGGCCACGGGGTCACGGGACCATGAAGGCATGTGGGCTCTAGCAGCTGGAAAGCAGAGGTTGCAGAGTCTCCATGACAAACTCTGATAGGAAAACAGGCCTGTTGCCCCTTTTTAGACTTATGGCCTGTAAGCCTATAGCAGACTAAGATTTGTGTTTTAGCAAACTTATTTATTATAACACATACAAATTTTGTATTTGTTATACAACAACGTATACTAACATTTGTATTTACATGCAGCCACTGTGCATGTGTCGATGTGTTGAGGTGCTATTCACCGGGGAGAAAAATAGAAATAAGGAGCCATCTACTCTCTGTTATTCCCAGCAGTAGTGTCAGAACACTCAGTGAGAGTCACTGATTGCTGAGATTGTGGCGTCTGAATACCATTCTCTACCAAAAAATTTTAAAAGATACCCTTGAAGAATGCCTACCCGAAGTGCGGTTCAGAAATGTACTAGATGCTTGACAGCTTATAAGACCTGGTGGTGAAAATGACATGAGGCCGCTAGCATCGTAGCAGAAATCTCAGAGACCTACACATGCACAGCCTCTGTCTGGAGACAGGTGAGATCATTCAAGCATCAGTAAGAAGGACAATTGCCATAGACTGAAACTCCTTAAATATCATTTTATTAAAAGGAGTAATGAAAAAAGAATCGAGGATTTGTTTTTCTTTCTATAGCAATTATAGACTTACATAAAGCATAATTTAGAGAGAGAGTTATTTTTATGAAATTATGCTAATTAATTTTTAGTGACAATTTTTAGAGCTGGAGAAGGGTACCACTATGGCCCAATTGCCAAGAATAGAATGGGCTTGTGTGACAGATTCCTCATTGATTCTAGCATCATTGTAAAGGAGGCTTGTTGCTGAGAATGAATGAGAAATATTCCCGCCCAGAGAAAGGTCATGATCATCCAAAGTCAACATCTTCTTTTTTTGCCAACATAAGAGGCAGTATAACATATTAAGTACAAAAAAATTTATACTTATTGTACAGATTTTGATAACTCTGTAGGCAAGGTATCTAAAATCAATCAAGTTTTCCATTTTCATATTTTATAGAGAATTAATGCTATATCTACAGAAAAAATTATCTTTCAGTGATACATATATTGTTATAAATTAAATGCCAAATTGCCAGGGATATCTCTATATAGTGTTCATCTCCACCTTTGTATTTGTTAGAAGTGAAGAAATGCTTATATATTTAACATTTGTTCTGATGAAAACACTTGAAATATACTAGTTTTTGCTGTAACTTTTGTAAAACTTTGAGACGATCTTATAAGACAGAGACAAATATCTATTTTAAGCATTCCTGTGTACTGCTTTTAGATTTGGAAATATTTTTAGCAGGATATGAGTAATTCCAGAGCTATCTTGGTAAAACATACTCTAGGAGTACATTACACATTTATTTAGCAATGAAAAAACAATGAAGATTTTTAAACTGTAAAATTGATTGTACAGTATTGGCATGAACTTGCCTAGGTGTGTAAAAGGGAACTAAATTCGTTATTGTGTTAGTCAAGTCACCCATCTGGCTGAGCTTGGATGGTTCAGTCAAAGCTTTCCTAATGCTAAGAGAAAATTTTACTAATTCACACAAAGAGGAAAATTACAAATCACAGTCAACCTTTGAAATAATTTTATTTCTGTGGGACAAGCTGCAGCAGATTCTTTTCTTCCTGGGATGATGAATGAAGTTGAACCATCAGCAGAACTTTTGAAAACTCATCCTTGAGTTGCAGATTCTTTTAAAAGTTAACTTTCCTTAGCCGGGCGTGGTGGCGCACGCCTGTAATCCCAGCACTCGGGAGGCTGAGGCAGGAGGATCGGTGGGAGTTCGAGACCAGCCTGGGCTACAAAAGTGAGCTCAAGACCAGCCTGAACTCCATAGTGAGACCCTGTCTCAAAAAGACAAAAAAAAAAAAGTTAACTTTCCTTAAAATGGTCACAGATTTTATTTTTTTTATTTTTTTTATTTTTATTTTTTTATTGTTTAAATTTAACACGGGTTATATTACATATTTTCATCATCAGATCAGTTTAGATTAATACATATAGGTATATAAGATTGATCAAACAATTAAACATTAACCCTTCTAAATCAACATTATTATTTTTTTTTTCTTTTCCCCTTTCTTTTCTTTGAAAGTTGACATATTGCATATTGTCCTTACAATCGTTCTACAGAGTACAGTGTGTGGGCATGACCCACGTCCCTATTGATGTTGCTTAGAAAAAAAAAAAAAAAGGAAAAGAATATACTTCTCTTTGGACTAAGAGGAAGCAGATACGTATACAGTCAAATGTTCTGCAATTGCAGTGGGCCACCAGTGAAGCTTGTGATGTTGGAGGCTATTGAATCTTAGATTCAATGATCACAGATTTTACCATGGGGAAAATATGACTCTAATCTCATAGTTTCCCCAACTCTGTCGTACTCAGAAACCAGTACTAAATTAAATTCTCCAGTGTTTTCTTTAGAGCAGGGAATTATAGTTAGGGTTAATATTGTTTTCCTTTGTATTTATTTCCAGCATCTATAGTGCCTGGAATTTATTTTTTGCTCAGTTTTTGCTCATTTTTTGCTTGAATAGTTGATAAATGCTTTGCCACAGCATGAGATTATGTACTAGTCAGTTTGATGGCAAGTAACTGAATGAAATAAAGAAATTTTTACGGTTCATAATTTAGATATAATAGAATTCCAGAAGGCTGTCATAGATTTATATAGCTGCTTGCTATACAATTTACAAATTATTGGAGCAAGGTATCCATTTATAACATTTATAGGATAACTATACCATAACTATATTAATATAATTATATACTCATAATACCTATCTATACTGTAATATTTTACAATTTGTTGAAAGTGATTGTATTAAGATGTAGGGGCCTTTCTGAGATTTTGTTGAAGGGGCTGGAAAACTTCGTATTAGTCATTTTACGAAAGAAACCTTTTAGGGCCTGGGAGGTAGCCTAAGCCTGTAAGCACCTGCCTGATAAGCACAAGGCCCTGATGCCTGAAGCGTTGAGCTGGCCTCCAAAATCAGGCATGGTGGTGCATGCCTGTAATCCCAGCCTGGGTGGGAGGCTGAGACAGGAGGATCACTATGAGTCCCAAGCTGGGTAGTGAGACCCTGTACCAAATAAATAAATGATCAAAAAATATATATAAATGAAAGAGGTCTCTTGCCCCAACCAGAGAAGAGGTTCTGCCTCAATCTGTCAGCAAAAAGAGCGCCTCCTCCATCTTCTTTTTTTTTTTTTAATTGTATTTATTTATTTTTTTCTTGTTTCAGAACCTTTATTTGTTTATTCACTCATTTTTATGGCCGGCTCAGCCCTCCACGAGGGCAGGGCTGGCGCAGCATGTGGTGCCGGGGATCAAACCTCGGACCCTGAAGCCGCCCAAGCTTTCCCAAGCAAGCGCTTTAGACCACGGAGCCATCCCGCCAGGCCCCTCCTCCGTCTTCTGTTCTTTTCGTTCCGCCGGGGCTGCAAGTCCATGGGATGGAGCCAGCCACACTCAGTAGATCCTCACACATCTGGACTTCATATCAAGCATCTGCACACACTCACAACTTCACTGATCCGCCAGTGATTCTTATTCAAACCATGTTGACCTCTCACGAAGAATGAGAATTACTGCTGTGTCAGATCACTATAAATTTACTGTCTTAACACGAATTTATCACTTTATTGCTGTAGAGGTCAGAAGTCTGAAATGAATTTCGATGGCCCAAAACTCCAGAAGTCACCAACCTGCACTCCTGAGATTGTGGGAGAACGCTGCCAGCATGCCCTGGCTCATAACCTCACATTTCCTTTACAAAGCCAACAGGACAGTGTCTTCCAAACTGTGGCATCTGCTTTGCTGCCCACATGGGTGTGTGGTCCACTTAGGCTATAAACCCTTGTAATTTAATTGAACCCAGACAAGTAAGTCATAATAAACTTGCATCTTTTTTCTTTCTTTTTTAAATTTATTTCTCTTAAACCTCCTTTATTTGTGTTAAGGCTGGTTCAGCCCGCCCTGGGGTGGGGGTGCGCAGCATGTGGTGCCAGGGATTGAGGAGTGGTCACAGCACTTGCCTTAACTTTCCTCCGCAGGCACTTTACACCACTGAGCCATCTCCCTGGCCCTAAACTTGCATTTCAAGATCCTTAAGTTAATTACATCTGAAAACTCCCTTTTGCAAGGAGAGGTAAAATATGGACAGATTCTGAGCAACAGGACTTTTTTTTTTTTGGATGTTGTTATGGTTTGTACCTAGTTGTCCCCCCAAAGCCTCATGTAGTCCTGGGGCAGGGACTTCTAGTTTTTGAGATTAAGCCATGACCCACTGGGATTATGGGTTTTATTGCTGCTGGTATTATGGGTGCGTGTACTGTACCTAGCCTGGGGCATATCGCCTGAATGCAACTTAAGGGAGACAGACTTCCTTTCTGTTGCCATTCATGCTGCTACTCCTCGCCTTTGCCCTCTGCTCTTAGCCACCACCACGAAAGGTTGCTCTCTGCCATGTGCTGCTCTGCCTAGGACCCAGTTGAGTATGGACTGAAACCTCCAGTAACTGTGAGCTCAATAAACCTTTCCTGCCTTTATTTTGCATGTCAGGTACCTGTCCCAGCAACAAGAAAAGAGTTACTGAGACAGATACCATTTTACTGGTCTACTTCATACTTACTTTAACAGAGGCAAAGGAGATAACTCAGTAGAATAGGCACTTGCCTAGCAAGTGTAAGGTCCTGAGTTCAATCCCCACTATAGCAAAAAAACAAAAACAAAAACAAAAAACATAAAATAACTTTACTTTAATACTGACAGTGAATGACTTGCAGAGGAATTTCAAATTCTTCTAGGGAGAGTGAAGGAGGAGTAACTATGTGGGACCGCTCTAAAATTACTCATCCGATTGCCAAGGTGACTATACAAATAATAACTTATGGTTGTAAGCGCCCTACCAAAATCGTATCAAGAGAGCTGGTAAGATAGCTCAATAGATGAAAGCACCTACTTAGACACAGGGACCAGGGTTCGATTTCCCAGTGTGCTGTGCTGGCTCTGCCCCCAGTGCATGCTGAAGTGGCAGCAGAGACTGGGCATGGTGGGATGTCCCTGTGATCCCAGGGCTTGGGAGGCTGAAAACAGGGGTTCACTACAAGTCCTATCTGTACAGTGAGACACTATAGACACTGCAGACTAAATACATTTTTAAAAAGTGTATTAAGCATGCCTATAGTATTTAGAAAACAAAGCAGAAGCAGTAGAGTTATATATAAAAATACTTTGATTACATATTTTGAAAATTATAAGTACAAATTAGACACATACACATATATATGCATTCATCTCCATATTCCTTCACTCTGTTGGGGTCCTCCAGCCATGTATATGAAATATGTATGTACATATTGTTAAAAATCCAGTTAAATAAAATAAAATCCCACACCTATATAAGACTATATACACGGCTATAATTCAGCTGTGAATGTTATTGAATACTAATCCAGAAGGTTAATCATAGCTGTGGGCACAAAGTAATTGATTCAAGCCCTAAACAAAAGTTGTTTTTCCTTCTTTGTTCTTCTATACAAGGTAACTGTTGACACCACAAAGAAAGATGAATGACAAACAGAACATAGCTGAAAGGAAGGCTACCTAGTTGAAATTCAGGAGGATAATTTCCTACAGTGCCTTAACTTCTCTAGTTGCAATACCATTTCTTAAGTTGTACTGCAGGGGTTTCTACAAATTGGTAGAGACCCAATTCAAATTCATAAAAATATGAAAGAAAAAGTAAATTTTTAAATTAATTAATCAATTTATTTTTTCTGGGATCAGGATTTGAACTCACAACCTTGCATTCGCCAGGCAGGCACTTGTGCCACAGAGCTATCTCCCTAGCCCCAAACTTTTTAATTTAAAATTCTAGCATATATAGTAACATAAAACATCTGTTTTTCAATTTTTATTATTAAATAAACAAAATTGATTATACTAACTAAATTCTTTGGAAGTTAAGTTTTACCTTTAAGGGCTACAACTAAGCATTTCATTTGCTATGTCTTCCACTTGCGACGTATCAGGAGGACTTGGAGCTTCCTGATGAATATGGAGATTAATACATATATATGTGTGTATGTGTCTAATTTGTACTTATAACTTCTCAAAGTATGTAATCAAAGTATTTTTATATATAATTCTACTTGGAGCATGTAGAAAGCTTCGTGCTTGCCATCTTTTAAGGATAGAGAACACAAAGGAGATTGCCACTTCAGTGAGTTGCAATTCTCCCCAAGAAAGCAATTAAATTCTCGAATGTTGTGATGAGTTCATCAGTGGCCACCTTAAGTGTCGGGATGGCTCAGTGGTCTAAAGCTCCTGCTTGGGAAAGCTTGGGTGGCTTCAGGGACCGCGTTTCGATCCCCGGCACCACATGCTGTGCCAGCCCTGCCTTCCAGGAGCGGGCTGATCCAGCCATAAAAATGAGTGAATGAACAAATAAAGGTTCTGAAACAAGAAAATCATAAATAAATAAAATAAAAAATTAAAAAAAAAAAAGTGTTACCCCAGCCAGCTGAACTGAGTCCGCATGGCTCCAGGCGTGGACACGTGAGCACTGTCGCCAGAACGGCACAAACGGAGGGTGGGAGCTAAAGAGGGCGCACTCTTTCTTCTTCCAAAGGAGCTGGCTGCAGTCCCTCAGCTAGGCTCCAGAGAGGGCACTGAGTCCTCACTGCCTCCAGGGATGGCTGCTCTTTTCCTGGGCAACCTCTGCGCTCTGCCTTGAGCACCATTTCCTGGCTCCAGTGCAGATCCCGCAGGCTTCCAGCCCAGATCCTTCACTCAAGCGGGGCAGACTTTCCAGCTTCCACCAGGCGCCTTTGGGTCCTCCTGGTGCAGGTCCTTAATATGGACTTGCAAGAGACACTGCACTGGGCTCTAGGCTTTGGGCCGGACTCAGGAAGATGACGCTGTAGCAGTGCAGGCCCTTGGCTGAATGGCTCTGGTCTCAAGAGTGCGGACAGATTCTTTACTCTCCTCTCATTTGACTTTTTGAGGGAATATTATAAAATAACACTGTAAATTATGTGTCCCGTATTAAATCTATTCCTTGCAAACTCTGACTCTAATAGATGTGTCCTATTTGTAAAATGTTAGGAAAACTATAGGAGAAAAGTATAATAGAGCACAATATTCTTTTAAACCAATAAGAGAAAAGCCCTGCAGAGGCCAAATAATGAATGAAAGTTATGTATAGACCTGAAAAATGCATTGTTTACAGTTTAGATGTAATCATCTCCTAGATGTAACTGTATTTTTAATCCCCATTATTTCTACCGAAGTCAGATGTTTAAAGTTCCTTGTCAAAAATAAAACAAATAAAATAAAATAGGCTATTTTATCATGTATTTCCAAAGATGGGTCTCCCATCAGCTTGTTGAATATATAAGAAAAATGAAATTTTCTCTTTTGAGAGAGAGAGACAGACACAGAGACAGAGATATTGTTGATAAGTAACACTTGTGAGTGTGTGGTGACAAATCTTGACCCTAGACAACTTTTACCGTGAACTGCTGATGTGGGCACAGAAATCTGCAGGTGAAGTTTGCCAGGGTGAAGAGACAGGGTTTCATACACAATAGCTCAGTTCTGCGCTCCGAAATGTAATTTTTTTTTTCACGTCGAGACGGTGATACATCTATGTAAGTGTTTGGGGACTGGGTATTTTCCCTTTCTTGTCTTATTAACACATTATACTTTTTGCTGCTTCTGCAGAAGTACATTCTACATTGAGGAAACTTGTGGGAGTTTTCATAAAATCACTGCAAGCATGTATAAGTGCTTTGAAGTTGCAAAGCCTGTCTGATTCACTACATAATGGCTTACTCCCCCGAGGAAAGATTAAAGTATTTTGGGTGAAAGCAAAAGAAATAGAAAAATGAAAAGAAACAGTCAGGAAAAGTGCTTCATTCTCATGCCATTCAAATAATCAACATTTCTACAAGTGTTTGATTTCAAAGGAAGTAATATCTAAGGAAATGAAGGGAAATGTACTAACATGATTAGGCTTCCTCTTCAACTGTAATTTCGCATAAGTTGATGAAATTGTGAGTAGCATTTTATACACTATTGAGTTCAATTTGAGGATTTCATATTCTGGTTTGGTAAACCTTGGGAGATTAATTCCAAGGTAATAAGCGATTCCAAGGTTATAAAGGCCTCTTATTTATCACATAAGGCAGGTTTGCATATAGTTCCAGAAGTCCGATGACTCCAAAATGAGTTTGACTAATTCCAGAACAAAATCTTAACTACACAATGATTACATGATACGCTCTTAGAATAGAAAACCGTCAAAGAGAAAAGTGCTGCTGACACTACACAGCAGCTCCTAGCCCACAGCCAGGAGTTGGAAGGACCCCTGCTTGTCCCTATGTC
This sequence comes from Myocastor coypus, assembly GCA_004027025.1. NCBI lineage: Eukaryota > Metazoa > Chordata > Mammalia > Rodentia > Myocastoridae > Myocastor > Myocastor coypus. Next base: position 15,014 of record PVJA010038320.1, read on the forward strand.
TAGAGATTTCTGACTCTGGACTAAGGCAATGTCTTATTCCATGATCTATGACTATTTCATTCATGCAGCATATATTTACTCATTCTGTAGGAATTAGCTTTAGCATTTACCCAAATTTTACTTTCTTCCCCATATCTCAACAAAGGACTCATGATAATTGATTTTTGTGTGCATTTAGAAAATATTTTCAAATGATATTAACATTTATAGTGGTGATCTTGGAGCAAACGAATTTCCCTCCATAACTTGGGTGGGTCCCATCCAAACAGGCAAAACTTGAATAGAAGAGGACTGGCCTGTGAGAGTGGTGGACATTTCCATGTCAATGGCAGGTCTTGGGGCTACAGGCTCACACTTCAGATTTTGGACCTCAGTCTCCATAATCCTATCAGTTCCTTAGAAAATGTTTCTCTCTCTCTCTCTCTCTCTCTCTCTCTCTCTCTCTCTCTCTTCTCTCTCTCTCCCTTTCTCTTTCTCTTTCTTTCTCTCTCTGTATGTGCCTTACTAACTATTCTTTTAGTAGAACATATCAGTATCTTTGTCACCCATGCTATTAGGGTAAAAACTTTGGTCATATCTAGTTTTTTTAATTTTATTTTTTTTCTTGTTTCAGAACTTTTGTTTGTTTGTTTATTTATTTATTTTTATGGCCTGCTCAGCCTGCCCCGAGGGGCAGTGCTGGCACAGCATGTGGTTCCGGGGATCCAACCGCGGTCCCTATAGCCACCTAAGCTTTCCTAAGTAGGTGCTTTAGACCAAGGAGCCATCCTGTCGGGCCCCTGGTCATATCGAATTCATTTTCCACAAAGTAGGGAAAGAATGGGAACTAATTTTATCCTTAAAAACTTTTAAAAGAAAAAAAATGCTACCTTCTTATTAAAGTCCTTGGTTGGCTTCAATTTGCTCTATGAAAGAAAAATAATCCAGTCTCTCAAATGGCTGCCAACTAGGTATCTCTTCTGTCTGACCCTGTTCTACTTCTGGCCTTATTTACACTCTTCCATATGTAAAGTTGAACATGCTGTTATATTTTTAGCCCTCAGTCTCATACTTGCTGTTATGGTTTATGTCTAGTTGTCCCCCCAAAGCATCATGGAGTCATTGGGCAGGGAATTCTAGAGTTTGAGACTTAATCCATGATCCCTGGGATTATAGGTTTTAGTACTTCTGGGATTATGGGTGTAGCTTAGGGCGGGAGCTAAGGCAGAGAGCCTGAATGTAATATAAAGAGACAGAGAGACAGACTGGAGCTCTAGCTGTTGCTGTTGCTCTGCTGCCATGTTGGTTGGCTACCTCTGCCACCATTTTGTTGCTGTTCCGCCGCCATGAACCGGATGCTCTCTGCTCTGTTCTACTCAGCCTTGGTCCAGCAGAATATGGACTGAAACCTCCACAAACTGTGAGCTAAATAAACCTTTCCTTCCTTCATTTTGAGTGTTGGGTATTTGTTCCAGCAACGAGCAAAAAGTAACTACGACAGACTTGCCACATTCTGATCCTCAAATATGGCTCTTGATTTTCCACCTGGCATTTTCTTACCTTATAGACTGGGCTTCACTGGTGCCATGAAGAAACCTTTGCTGGTTAACTGATGGAAATCAGACATCACTGGCATTTACTTTCATGGCACCTGCGTGGTCTCGTAATTACCTGCATATGAATATTCATTTTTCTATTCATTTACCTAAAGTATGTTAATCATACACTTCTTAATATCAGTGACTATGGCCTGCACCTCACCTTGCTAGAAACAGCACCAGGCTTGTGCCTAGCAAGTAATAAACACTGAATAACTAATTGTTGATTGACACTGAATAAATATTTATTGATTGAATGCTAAATTAATCTTTGAAGAATATATTGTGACGTGGAAGATACCAACAATATGGTATTAGTCACACTTTTTGTAAGTAAGAAAGTTACTCGAAAAGAGTGAACTATCATCTCTTTCTTTTATTGCTATTAATATCTATGTATTACCAAATTGGCATTTAATTTTTACTATGTTTAGAATAATTTTTATATTTATTTTGTTATCTTTTTATCATTTGTCTTTTTGCTTCTCTTAAGGTTTCAAATAATTACTAATTTAAAACTTGAATTAAATAAATCTTATAGGAATTATTTTTATTTTTGACAAAGAATGATGGGGCATATATGCATTCACAATGTAGTACTCAGATAGACTTTCTAATGTATAAAAAGCTGAGTCAGTTGTTCTATAAAGAATTATCAATATTCTTAACATGTGCCTAACTTGTTTTCACTGGTCAAAATCAGGGTGGTTGATAATAGAAAGATTTACAAAGTAAAATCTTAGGCAAAATGGTACTTAAGTTTTCTGAAACAGAAAATCATTGAGTAGTTTAATATTATGAAAAAGAATATAAAATACACAATGTTGTAATCTTCTTTCTTCCTTGTCATTCATGGGACGAAGTCTCTGCAGGGGCTAGGAAGGAGCCCTGCCCTTCACATCGTCATTCCAATTAATAGGTGAAAGGCTGGCTTCTCTTTGCTTTTAAGAATACCTCATGGTAGCATTTAGGAAGAATTTCCATTTACATCTCAGTGGGCAGCACTCTCCAAGGGATGCTGTGAAATACCCTGTATGATTTTAGTTTGGTAGTGTGCACGGATATTTAATTTTCTTTTTCTTTCTTTTACTTTTTAACATTGCAACAAGCAAAGATTGAGTATTCAAAGTATACCTTATGCCATAAATACAGCAATTGGAAGAAACTCAGCAAATGAATTCCCTACAGTTATGAAGAATTCAAATCTAATCAGAAAGTCAAAACTCTCACATATTTTTCTACATGAAATCTTACAGCACAGATCTTGCTATATGAGTCATGAGGGCCAGTAAGCTTCAAAAAACAAAAGAATGGTTGCAGAGCTTAGACTCTGGATGAATACTGAATGACTCAATTGGCATTTGCAAAAGATGTTCCCAACGTAACTGGCTAAACTCTGCCATGTGCAGTATGACACACTCCTAGAATCCACACATTTGCCCACTTGGGCTGTTATAACAAATTACTATAAGCTAAATAGAAAATAAATGAGAAGATTATGGCACACAGTTCTGAAGGGTAAGAAGTCCGGATAAGGTGCTGGCAGATTAGATATCTGGTGAGGGGCCAGTTTTGATGGTCATAGACATTTTCTTCTCTGTCTTCACGTGAAAGAAAGACTAAATGAGCTCCCTAAGACCTTTTCTGTATGGACCCAAACACCTGATGGGCTCTTTTCTTTCCTTTCTTCTTCTTTTTTTAATTTTATTTTTTTTCTTGTTTCAGAACTTTTGTTTGTTTATTCATTTTTATGGCCAGCTCAGCCTGCCATGAGGGCAGGGCTGGCACAGCATGTGGTGCTGGGGATCGAACTGCAGTCCCTGCAGCCGCCTAAGCTTTCCTAAGCAGGCGCTTTAGAGCACTGAGCCATCCTGCTGGGCCCCCTTTCTTCTTCTTTTTTAAAATGCATTTAGGATAGGGTCTACAGGTCTTGCTACACAGATCCAATTCCTAATGATCCTCCCCTTTTCAGCCTCCCAAGCGTTGGGATTACAGCAGCATGCCACCACACTGTCTCAGTCGCCTTCTCAGCACCTTCCAGGGGAGGGGCTGCCACAGGCAGGCTGGAGATCAAACCCAGCAGTTTCATCTTCCTAAGGAGGTGCGTTAATCTGCTGAGCTATCTGGCCAGCCCAGTGAGGTCTATTTTCTAGGACTAATCTCCTCCTAAAGATACTACTGCTTCAGATGCAGGTGCTCAGATTCAACATATCACTTCTGTTTTTCAGAGGACCTTTAAATTTATCCCATAGCAGCACAGACAAATGCTTACCTTAATGTACAGAATCATCTTCAGTCTAGTAGTTCTGCCTTGCCAATGTATCTGCAGCTTCAAAATAGGATATACAATCTGTGTGCCTTATTCTGATACAATATTGTGGCTCTCATTTCTGATTTATGATCTATAGATATTCAGTCAGGTATGGGAACACAGGCAAAAACATATGAACAACACCTCACTTGGATCTAGAAATTAATTTTTTCCATTCTATTTCTTACATAGTAATTTCATTTCCATCTCACTGTAGGCTCAGTTATCCTAACACTATTTGGGAGCTTTGGAGGACAGATACACACTGAATGAATCCTGATGCAAGGTTCATTACTCATATATTTGAAGTGTGTGCTCCATCTTTTGTAAAAGGGATAAAGGTAATAAATTTTTATCATGGTTATTAATAGCTATCATCAGTTATTAATTAGAAAAAATTTTCCCAGATGAAAAAAATTCTTCCTGTTCCCCAATACAGTAATATTATTGATGAGTCTTTCAGTTACAGCTTTTCAATAAACAAGTCCAACAATCTGACATGTGAGAAAATTATAACGGAAAAGTAAGCTGTTTTTTGTGACTGGCTCCACTCTGTGGGCAGGGCTGGCACAGCACGCAGTTCCGGGGATCAAACTGTAGTCTGTGTCCTTGCCTAAGCTTGCCTAAGCTTGTCTATACTTGCCTACGCTTGCCTACACCTGTCTACATTTGCCTAATCAGGTGGTTTAGACTGCTGAGCTATCTCACAGGCCCTGGGAGAGATAAATTTAAACATATGCCTCATTGAGCCTGGCATGTTGATCCATACCTGTGATCCCAGCACTTGGGAGGCTGAGGCAGGAGGATTGCTAGACATTCAAACCCAGCCTCAGATATATAATGAGTTCAAAGCTGGCCTTAACTACGTGGTGGTACCCTGTCTTAAAAAATACATTTCTGCTCTCTCTCTCTCTCTCTCTCTCTCTCT
>PVJA010038321.1:0-19855 GCA_004027025.1 Myocastor coypus
GCCGGGCGTGGTGGCGCACACCTGTAATCCCAGCACTCGGGAGGCTGAGGCAGGAGGATCAGTGCGAGTTTGAGACCAGCCTGGGCTACCAAAGTGAGCTCAAGGCCAGCCTGAACTGCATAGGGAGACCCTGTCTCAAAAAAGACAAAAAAATGGTTATAATGATTACATCAGTAAAACACTTTATATTTCATATATTTGATGCCCTCTGTCTAACGAGCTGATATTAGGATTTGTCTTCTGTTCTATCTTTGATATCAAATGTCATAGGCATTGCTGTCCATAAAGTATGGTATATGAATGTCCCTTTTTGTGGAAAGCAATATTGTTATTTCCAATAATAGAAAAAGGGTTAAAATGTTAACTTATGGTACCCACTTGGTGCTCTACCATATACAGCAAAGAACATCCTTCCCCAGCCTTACTGCAGTATATTATTGGCCATAAGTCAGAGTAAGTATGCCTTGTCTTCTGTACCTCCACCCCATATGTACCATGCCTCACTTGCCTTTTTGGAATTTTGAATTAAATACAACAAATTTAAATCAAATCTAAATCTAACATGAACTTCCAGGTTCTTATTGTGCTTTTTCCATGCATTTCCTGATGACTAATGATGTTAATTGCTGTTTTTCCATTTTGATATCCTGTCTTGACAATTGATTATTCAGGTATTTTCCAGTTATAAAAAGTGGGCTATTTCTCTCTTACTGACTTGTAGTAGTCCTTCTATATTCTGGGTGTGGCTTTTTGACTTAACGTTTTGTGAATCTCTTTGATCAGTTTTTTCACTTCTTGCTAGTATCTGGTGACAGAAGTTTTAAAAACCTATATTTGTGATTAATACATTTTATGATCTGTTCACCTTGTTTATCTTTCACTGTAATGGCATTCTCGCATCTAATCATTTAAATATATTCTTTTTTATGTATCTCGTATAGTGTCTACAAAGTCTTACTACACAGATCAGAATTGTAGTGATCTTCCTGTTTTCTGCCTCCCAAATTCTGGCATTAGAGGCGCATGCCTAGTCTCAATCACCATCTCAGCATGTCCCAGTGCAGTGCTGGTACAGCAGGCTGGAGGTCGAACCCTGGTTCTTGTGTCTGTCTAAGCAGGTGCTTTAATCTGCTGAGCTATCTGGCTGGCCCTCATATTTAAATGTTTGAATATTTAAATATTTATCCTTATTTATATGTTAATAATCTTTGTATGTGAGCTTTTATATAGAATTCATTAGCCCACCTGGAATTAATTTGTCTATATTATATAATATCTGAGACATAACGATTTTAACCTATGATGCCAAATTGGTCTACTAGCAATGATAGAAAAGAACACCATTTCTCAGCTGTACTATAGTGTATCTTTTGTCAAAAATTAGAGAAAAGATGTGCAGATTTCAGGATTTGAGTTTTACATTTTATTTTCTCAGTTTATCTATGCATGAACCATGCTATTTTAATTTATATAGCTATTAATTTTGGATATATGGTCATAAACATCTTTGAATTGTGGGCCATCTCAGATTTCCTTGCCTATTCTTAAATCAATGTTTATATGTAAAATTTATAAGTAACTTGTCAAGTTTTCTTAAAAATCTTCAGAGATTTGACTGTGGTTAGATAAAATGAATAAGGAAAACTGATGTCTTTATAAGTCTTCCAATATTTTACAACTAAGAATCATACTTGCCAGAAGGTTTTCTTTTCTTTCTTTCTTTCATCAGTGCCCCCTATGTATTTGAGGAATTTCCTTTCTATTCTTTGTTTGATGAAAAACTTTTTTAAAGCATAAATAGATATTAAATTTTATCAATTAATTTTCGTCAGTTGTGAGCTGTTTATATAGATTTTTCTTCCTTCCTTTCCTTAATGAAGCAATGATGGCATTGCATCTCAGCAATAAATCTCTTCCTCCAGGGTTCTGGGACACACTAGCTTCCTAAGATTCAAGGATTTTTCTCCAACTGTGAATGTAGCCTGATGATGGCTAAATGATACCAGCATTCTCTATCAATAGCCCTTAACTGAAAGGACCTCATCCCAATGTCACGTCCTGTCTCTGAGGTCAGTTGTATCCAATGTGAACTGACACATGAATAATGACAAGAAAAGTCATATATACACATATGTATATGATGTACACAAAAATTCAATTTTATTACTATGTATATATTTAGTATTTTAAATCAGATAGCAAAAGGTTATGGTATACTTTCCTACTGAAATTTATGTCATGAAATATCTCTATCTCAAAAAATACTACTTGCCTTCAATTTTATTATATCCCTCACAATCACAGAACTAGTCCAGCTATTTTCCTTTAGTACCTATGTGACATGGATTTTCATTATTTTATTTTTAACTTTCTTTTAAAAATGACATCTATTTAAGCAGTACATATTTGCATTTTGTTTTGATTCATTCTGACAACCACTATTTATAGAAGCTTGTCTTTGGAGAATGTAGTCATTTAACATTTACTGGATTCATTGTTGGATTTACATTTATGTCTTTTCTTACTGGTTTTTATTTATCTCATTAATTTTCCTCCATAATTACTTGCTTTGGAATCACGTCTTTTTTTTTTTTTTTAGGAAGGAAAAGTTTATTTAGCTCACAGTTTGTGGAGGTTTCAGTCCATATTTGGCTGGCCCAAGGCTGAGTGGAACAGAGCAGTGAGCATCCAGTTCATGGCAGTGGAACAGCAACAAAATGGTGGCAGAAGTAGCCAACCAAACAGGGAAGCAGAGAGCAACAGCTCCAGTCTGTCTGTCTCTCTCTCTCTCTCTCTCTTTTTTTTTTTTCCGGGCCCCTGAAATATTTTTTTTTTATTGTTTAAATTTAACACGGGTTATATTACATATTTTCATCATCAGATCAGTTTAGATTAATACATATAGGTATATAAGATTGATCAAACAATTAAACATTAACCCTTCTAATTGACTGTAGAACACTAATCAGTAGGGGTTTTTTCATTGTTTTAAAGATGACATCCCACTGTCTTCTAACTTCCATCACTTCATTGCAGGGTCATCTGTAAATCTTGTCTTTCTTTTCCAGTTTTATTTATCGTTCTTCTCTAATTGATTTTGGGGTTTATTTCATGGACTTTGCTTTGTAGCATTTTAAAAATGAATTCCCAAACTAGAGTTCTTCTGCCCTATCCCCCTACTCTTTCTCTCTCTCTCTTCCCCCTCAATATAACCTGCTGAGATTTTTTTAAAAATTCATCATTCTGTGACTAATGGATTTCAATAAAACTTTTCAGGTTATCTAATTTAATACTAAATTCATGAATACACTTACTTCATTTGCTAAATTTTTTTAGCTCTAAAATCTTGGGAGGTTTTAGTTCACTAATAAAACTCTTTGACTTTCCCACTTTCCTTTTAATTATATGAAGTACTTATTGGAAAGTCCTTGTGTAATAATTCTATTATCTAGACTGCCTGTGGCATTGCTTATGTTGTCCTTTCATCTTCTTCATTTTCATCTCTTTGTCCCATTTATTCCAATGTCTAGTGACTTTTGATTAAATGACTGGCATTATTTGCAAAATGTATAGATGCTTTGCATGATAGCATCCTAGGCAGAGGGAATTTAATTTTCTTTTGGAAGGCAGATGGAATCTGGAAATGATACCTCAACCATGTTTAGATTGTGTTCAACATATTTCAGAGTAGTTTTTCCTATGGAATTGGTTGCCAGGTGTCTTCATTAGAGCCACAGGAATGCTTGCTGAAACCCTGTGTCTTAACAAGCTGTCATGCTAAATTAATTTGTGTCTTCCTAGGATAGGAGACTGTTAAAGTCATTTCCAACTCTCTTGTCTTCCAACAATTGCTTCCAGCTCAACCACTTGATCGTTTTAATTTTACTTTTGCCCCTAGTCCCATAGAAATGCTTCTAAAAAATATTTGCTCAATTTTAGATTCATATCATTAAAGTTCCATATCTCAGGAACTCTGAGGTAAATTTCAGACATTCTGGCATTCTCACCTTTGAAATTGTTCTCCCTGTTAAGGATGCCTTCATTTCTTAAACATTTTCTCTTATCCATCTGCCCGCATTTCCTGTGCTGAGAATGCTTTCATTTTACTTACAGCCAAGACTGCCTATAGTCTTTAGGGCTTAATGACCAAGTTGCATACTGACTGCTCTGTTTACATAGCTAGTAGGTATCTCAAATCTGTGTTGTCCAAACCACAGATTTGAGTCCTCCTACCCTCCAAACTCCATTCCACTTTCAAAACTTCCCAGCTATATTTATGGTCATTTAAAAAAAAATTTCTAGTTGCCTTCACCAAAATTTTCAGTCAGATTTGCTTCATGTTTTCACAACTGTCAATATCTCAGACAATCTCGGTTAAAATTTCAAAATATATCAAGATTGTAAACTACAATCTCCACTGCTACCCCATCATCTCTTAATTGTCAGATTGCTCATTCAACCCCTTCATATACTTTTTAATATGAAAAATATTTTTAAACATAATTTAAGTCATGTTACTAATCTTGTCAATATTTTGTAATAGTTTCCTGTTATGGTTTGGGTCTAAAATATCCCCCAAAGCTCACAGATTTGGAAGATAATTGATAATGACAGAGCTGTACTTATCCACTTATGATTGCTTAACTGTAGAATGCATTGTTAGGAAGTAAGGCCTGGGTGGAGATGAGTTATCAGTGGTGTGGCGTGCAAGGGCATATCCTTGACCTGGACTCCTTTCTGCCCTGTTTCTTGGCTGCACTGAGTTGTCTTTCCTCGTATCCTTTCTGCCTTAAATCCAGTTGGCCAGGAACTGAAAATATGAGTCAAAACAGGTCTTTTCCTTGAAGTTTCAGGTATCAGATAGTTTATGCATGTGACAGGAAAAAAACTAAAGTATATCCCATATCATTCAGAGTAAATGCTAGTGTCCTTACAAAAAACAGACAAAATCATACATTATCATACATTATCATTTTTTAGTGATTTTAACCTCCTATTTCACTTTATCTCCTCATTCTGTGTCAGTCACATGACCCCCTTTCCCCTGGCACGTGCATCCTGCATCAGGGCATTTGTGCTGGCTTTTCCTATGCTTAGTGTATTCTCTAAGATACCTACAGATCCATTTCCTTCACCTCCTTAAAGTTTTTAATAAAATGTCATCTCAGTAAAGCCTATTCTAACACTAGCTATAATATTGCAACCTGCTATCCCACCCACCACTTTTCATAATAATTATTTCCCAGTACTCTAGATACCTACTTATTTTATATCATTATTTATTATTTGTGTGCTTCTGGTGGAATATAAACTTTACAAGATGATGGATCACTATCTGTTCTGTTTACTAATATATCTCAAACCCATGGAGTGACTTCTGTCAAACAGTAGATGATCAATAAATAATTATGGACTAAACAAATATGTGAAATCTAAAAGCTTCTCACTACCTCAGATTGCTGTCATCTTAGTCCAAGTAACCATCATCACATGCCAGGGTTATTACAGTCCCTTTCTAAATGTTTTCCCTATTTCTAGCCACTCCACAATCATTCCCTACAAAGGAGTCAAAGTCATTCTTTTAAAACAGGTCTGATGATGCCACTCTTCTGTCCCAAACTTTGCAAAGCTCCCTCCATGACTCTGAGCAAACACCTTAATGCAGCCTCACTGAGCTCTCTGACCTCCAGGCTTGGTATTTTTCTCCTTTCTCACTGCCTTCGGAAGCTTTTGGGCCATTTCCCTGAGCTAACCAAGCCTGCACCCATCGAATGGTCTTTGCATATATTGCAATTTTAGGGAAGAACACTTTTCTCTAAATACTTACTTGGTTAATCTGCTCATTTCCTGCAGAGCAGTGATTTGACAATATAAAAAAGTGACTTTCACAAGTAAACTGGTAATCTCATTACTTGTCTTTTTTACTTGATTTTGGTTTTCATTTTAAATAGAATGTAAAATCTGACATATAATGTACTTTCTATTGATAGTGTTTAACATAAAACTCTTTAAAAATATTTTAATGTATTCGGTTTCTACAGGGTCTCACTATGCAGTTTAGACTTGTGTAATCCCATTGTTTCTTTGGTTTCCCTAGCAGGAGTCACAGGTGTGTACTACTACTTCCGTGGTAGGCTCAACCCACCCTGCGGTTGGGCTGGCACAGCATGTGGTGCAGGGATCGAACCACAGTCTCTGTGCTTGTCTAAGCTTGCTTACATAGGCACTTTAGTCTGCTGAGCTACCTCACAGTACCATAACAGGAAACTTTGAATGTTTTCCTCATGGATTTCTCAGGAGCCTTTGGAACATGGTGGCCATTTCAATAAATGAAAAAATAACAAATAGAGCAATTATTATGAACTTAAGATCTTGAAGTTCTAAGATTTCGTTTATGAAATTAGTATTGAACCTGGCAATATTATATTGATTAGATGCAATTAAAATGTGAAGAGTTTTGTATATTGTCTAAAATATTTAATAAATGGTACTTATAATGAAAAAGAAGACTGATATTATTAAGCAAATTTCAAGTTTAGGAACAGGCTTGGGAAATAATCTGAAAGTTATATGAACATATAGCTCAACTTTTAGTGATTTTTTAACTCACAGTATGTTCTTAACCCTTTAGTGAACTGGTGTGGTTTCATATCTGGAAACTTTGAAGATGAAGTAGAGTGTTTCCAGTAGGCTTAGCTTTATAAGTACAAGTGTTTTGATAGAGCAAACAAAATCTTTAGGGTAGATCTGTATCCTGAGTAGTACTAATATTTTTATGTGTTTAGATATATGCAAGTGGATATACAACTTATTATTATTCATGCACCTCATTTAGATATCCCATATGCAAATCAAATTCCATGAATTGATCTGCTCACTATACTTCATTTGGAAAAACCAAAAGCAATATTTGCAGCAGCATCCACAGCTTCGCAGACGTGTGTGAGCAGCACAGTGAGCATTTTGGTTGCCTACTAGGCAGTTTCTTAGCTAGAGTCAAACAAAAGAACACCCTACTTCCTTGTTTTACCTTAACAACTGTCCTTTTTGCTATCTGTTGCCACATAATTTGCATTTTTTGTGATTTTGGTTAGTGATTTCACTGGTTAAAATATCCCAAACACAGTGCTAAAGTGTAACCTAATATTCCTAAGTGCAAGAAAGTAGCAAAGCACTTATGGCAAGACGAGCATGTGTTAGATAAGCTCTGTTCGTGGCTCTTTATTGCCTTGGCCATCCATTCATGGTGAATAAGTTATAACACAAATTAAATTAGTATCTTTAAACAAAAACTCAAAATATGAGTTATATATTTATTGGCAGATGAAAATCTGACCAGAAAGTTGCAAGAATTTAATTTCACCCCATGGGAGCACATATGTAGTGCTGACTCATTGAGCACTGAGATGACTTTATAATATGTAATTGCCACAAACTGAATGTTAGTTGTACATATGTTATTGTCATATGAGTTGCACTGTCTTCCCTCGAGGCAGATGCAATGTGCAAGAGAGGCAAAGGTAAAGCATGTGACTAATAAGCGGACATCCCCATCTCCAGTTCATTGAAGGAAATGGAGGTGTCAGCATCTCACTCTCATGAGCAAACAAAAGTTCCTGTGCTTCCTTGGAAGCTGGACATCAGGAGGTAAGAATGTTGAGCCATCAGTAAAAGTTGTCCATGTACAAAAAGCATGTGTTTCCGAAGGCCCTATCCATTAGGGAGTAAGTTTTGCAGAGAAATGGAAAGCATAGGCTCTGGAGTACAGTACATCTGGATTCAAATTTAACCGCTTTTTCCTAATAAATTTGACTAATAAACTTTCCCACTCTCAGTTGCTTAATTTATAAACCGCAGCCAGAAATAGAGTCTACTTTATAGTGTTGCTAGGAGGCCCACAAGCGGTTCACAGGACTCGTAATTAACATGGAACTTGATTCATGTGAAGTGTCCAAGATCTCTTGACTGTTAGTTATTATTATTACTGCCATCATTGAAAACGGTATTAGTCAGAAATTTGGGATTAATTTGCCTCAGGAATGGTAAAAGTGATAGTCTAAAAAAAATGAGATGAGCTTTGAAAAAATAGCCACACACTTTCCCCACACAATTCTATTTTGTCCTCTACTCATCAGCTTCTAGAAGAACTGCCATTTGGACATGTCATCTAACCCAAGTCTTAGTACAGAAAAGTTTCCTAGACAAAGAAAAGGGCAAAGCAAGGTCTGAGAAAGATAAGGAGAGGAGAAGGGGAAGCTCCCTCTTTTTTTTTTCTTTTAATAAGTGATTGCCCAAAACTTCTTCTTAGAAAATGTATATACTGACTAGTAAATCCAGACCACATATTTCAATCTTCATTTTAATTTTATTGTGTCAGAGCTAGAAGGCTGTTAAATATTATTAAGGGCTATTAAATTTAGACAGGACAAGATGGTTAATTCTGTGACAACCTGAATGTGCTGTGGAGTACTCAGATATTCAGTAAAACATTATTCTGGGTGTCAGAATCATTTTGGATGAGAATAGTATTTGAATTAGCAGACTGAGTAAAGTAGATTTTTTTCTTAGTTTTAGCAAGGTTTCATCCAATCCATTGCAGGGCTGAATAGAATAAAATTGAGTAAGAAGTAACTCTGGCAAATCACTGTGAATCTGAGGCCAGCCTGGGATACCTTGTGAATCTAAGGCTCCTCTGAACTGTACAGAACAAATAAACAAGCAAAAGGAAAAAGCTCTTATTTTCTTGCTGCTTGAATGTTAGGACACTGATTTTTCCATATGGACCTTACCGAAACATGGATCTCTACCTTGCTAAATGTAGACATTGAGACCTGCCAACCTTTACAACCACACAAACTACTTCCTCATCTTGAGTCGTTCTCTGTCTCTGATTCTGTCTCTGTCTGTCTGTCTGTCTGTCTGTCTGCTAATCTGTGTTCTGCTATTTGCAAGTTGTGTGGTTTTAAGTATATCATTTAACTGGGGGGCCTAGAATTTTCTTATTTAGAAAGTGGGGATATAATTATTGCACTCCCCAAAGGATTTTCTTGACTTCTTTATAAAATATAAAAATATGCACCATCTGGAATACAATAACATTTAAGAAAAAATTATTCATGACACTTGTTAAAGCAATAAGGCAGATTTTATTCAACACTATTGCAATACTTTATAGGAACTACTATGATGGAGTTTGTAGATGGAGCTTGTATAATTGAATTTAACTCTGAATACATTAAAGGAAAGTGAAAATTTACACACAATAGGCACAGTAGGTAATGCTCAGTGGATAGAAAATTGTTAAGAGGAAAACTCAGAGGTAAAGGAGATCCTGGCTAAACTACCTGAGCGGGATTCTGCCTAAAGATCAATGAGAGTGATCAGACACCACGAGTGGCATGCTGGAAACGAAAACCTGATCAGATGTCGAGGGTAGGGGAGTCTGGCTAAACTAATTGGATTCTTGCTAAAATAATGGAAGTAGGATTTTTTTTGGGGGGGGGGGCTGGCTCAGGCTGCCTTAAGGGAAGGTTGAGTAAGGCTTGTGGAGTTGGGGGTCGAACTTTGGTCTCCTGCACCTGACTGCGTTTGCCCCAGCAGACACTGTTTTGCTGCTAACCCACTACTATTATGAACTTTTGGACTATATTGGAATATTTTATTGAATTCATGCACCTACAATATTTGAATGACAATGGAACACCCATCTTTGACAGAACAAAACAGCAAAGGTGGATACAAATGAAGGACCATTTTGTAGTGAAAACATAGGATAGATATGCAGCTACTTTCTCTTAGTTCAGTGAGAAGAAAGATTTGTACTAATAGTGTTGAGACACGTTATCATGTCTGCATCTTGTCCTCTGAATAACTACTATAGAAATAATAATATGTAATGTATTAATCATTGTAACCGTCCTGTTAACCTGTTTTGAAAATGTCTCATTGCTATTTCTTTCTCATCAAAATTAAAAAAATAAAATAAAGGATGCAAAAATGGACAGGAAATTTCTAAATTTGAGGTCTAGTTGGGGAGATAATTAGAGGAACCTAGGTTGGGTCAAAGAGACGCTTGGATAATAAATGTTCCAAAATGTTTGCTTCTTACAAAATGATCACTCAGATCAGTATCAGACTTTGTCTTAGACTATGTGCCCGTCTTTCTAGCATGTGTTTATTTAGAAACCCAAGCAAGGTTGATCAGATAGTAAAGCAGAAGATTTGTGTAGATACTCACCAAATCAACTATTCCAATGTTATTCCAGCCTTGCATTATTGGGAGAAAAGAGATGAACATGGGGATGACCCAGCAGCCTCCCAGCATTAGTGCGATACGCAGGGGGGTCATCTTATTTCTATAAACCAAAGGCTGGCAGCAGATGGCATAATACCTGGAGAGGCAGCAGAGTGGCGTGGCCATGGGCAAGGAAGGGGGAGGGGGAATGAGGGAGAACAGGAAGAGAGAAGGACAAACAGGGAGAGGGAATCAGCAAAGGGGGAATATGCAGAAGAGGAGGAGATGCAGAGGGGGAAGCAGAGAATAAAAATAGGGAAGGAAAGGGAGTAATAGGAAATAAAAGGGAACACAGGCAGTAGAGGGAGGGAAAAAAGGAAGAGAGAACAGAAGAAAGAAAAAGTGATTATACTTCAATTAATACAAAAATACACTTCAGATAGTATCGTAAAGCTACTTCCTTAGATGGCTCCCCACTCTTCTTCAACTCCCAGTGGAGCCGGGTGCACAGGAGGGTCTTATCTTTTTGGGCATGGTCCCGATGCTGCCTTCAAGCCTGGGTGCTTGGGAGCATGCCCATTCCTCTGGGCTACAGCCTTAGGACACTTGTAGCCTACTTGATTGCAATTTGAGGTAGCCCACACTATTTCCGATTTGCCCCTTTCCTCTCGACCACCTGCCTGCACTGGCGGAGGTTGCACTCTGCAGCTGTGCTCCTTAAACTGTGCTCCAGGGGCTCACCACTATCTTCCCTTCCCCACCTGCTTCAGACACAGAGATGCACCTCAGGACACCTCTTTAAAAGGCACGCTCCTGAATCGGGTGCCTTTAGAGTGATCTGGAGTCTGCATTGTGAAGTGCAGGAGTCCCAGCTACTAGGTGATAAGTAGATCCAGTTTCCTAGGGTAAGGCACTGTCCTTCCTGGACTCCTTAAATTTTGTGGGGCCAAGAGACTGCTTTGGACCAGTGATGCATGAATACAATCCAAGCGCATTACTTCTAGGACAGATTACCCCATTGTCTACATGATGTCAAGAGTGCGAAATTCCAAATATTTCCTCCTCTATCCTTTCTACCTGTTGCTTGAGCACCCTACCTTGTCTATCAGCAATATCTCCACCATGGAGGAACTTCTCTTCCCTTGTGAGTTAATGTTCTGCTTATAGTGTTTGTCTCCCCCACCATGGGTAGCGATCCAACCTGCCCCACAAACAGCTGAGTTTCTAACTCCTGGGCTCTAGCACATCACACTTTCTATGGCCAAGCATGGCATGGGATTCAGCAAAAGGCAAAATTTTATAGCAGTCTATCAGCTAATAATCTTCAAAAAGTAAAAAACTAAGTACAAAAATATGATCTAGAGACTAAGTTTCTTCTTTAAGACATTTAACTATTTAAAAATAAGCCACCCCCTTACACCCCTAATTTTATGTAATTCGCTTGGTTAATTTTCTCCACCTCTTCTTTTCTTTTCTTAATTCAATGCATAAGTAATATAACAATGGCTATATTCTCAGAAGAGGTGGTTGTAGGAAGGGCGAGGAGAGAGGGGGAAGTGAGAAGGGGAGGCGCAAGCTGGAGCAGGGGAACTGAGTGCCTGGGGGGGGGCAGGAATACTCTCCCTCCTCCCTCCAAGGCTCAGAGGAACAGCTGATTACATGACACCAAAGCCTCCAGCCTCTAGCAAACCTCTGAGGTGTCCTGCTCTGAACCAGAGCATAGAACAGAAGACCAGAGGATGGGAAGGGGCTTATTTGGGAAAATATTTTCCTCCACTATAAAACTGACATGGTCACCGAAGTTAACTAAAGATAACTCAGCAATGGAAAGACTTAAGATCAGCTGGAATTCTGGTCATACTCTTTCCATAGAAGAAAGGCAAATCATTACTAAGTCGCAAGTGTTTCTAAATAGTGATGTCAATAACCCTCAGAGAGGGCCAGCCAAATAGCTCAGCTGATTAAAATACCTGCAAGCAGGCACAGGGGCCAGGAGTTTGATCCTCAGGCCTGCTGTGCCAGCCCCACACCCAGGGTACACTGAGATGGCAATTGCAACTGGGCATGGTGGTGCATGCCTGTAATCCCAGCTCTTGGGAGGCTGTAAATAGGTGGATCACTATGAGCCCAATGTAGTAGTGAGACTCTGAACAACCTGTAGACCCTTCCCTAAAATACAAAACTTAAATTAAATAAATAAATAACCATCAGAGAGTAATTTCAACATAGAGCCACTGACAAATTTGAAGTGGAAAAAAAGGTACTTGCTCCCGTTTGTTTTTCTCTCCCTTCCTCATTTCCCAGCAAGAGGCAAGCTTTTTCCATTTAACATCTTTCCTCACTTCTCTTGCCAATAATATCTGGAATTCATTGGGAACTTTACCTTTTCTTTTGTTACACAATTGTTGTGGGGTGGGAGTATGAAAGAGACTCTGACTTTTCCATCCAAGGAGTGACCAGTGAGACTATCTCCTGGGCTTGATGCTGTGGTCCGTGATGCAGAGACAGGATGCCTGGCAGTGGTCCCTCAATTCTAGCAATAGCTTTCGTGCATATCTGCAGATTTGGTCCTCTTTCCTGAACCTTAAAGTATCAGTGTTCTTGCTTCTTCATGGTTTTATTGCTCTTCGACTAAATAAGTCACCTCATCTCTTTACAATAAATTGTATTTTATTACAATTGGCATTGTTATTTAATTAAGTTTTTCCTGCTCCCAAAATTATGTTGAAATCTTGTCCATCTCTGCTTTGGAGTGTGAATTTATCAGAAAGTATAAGCCTTACAAAGGCACTCAATTTAAAAGTATCACTACAGTATACTCTAATCCAGTAATCTAACATCTTTATAAGGAGAAATTCAAGGCTCAAAGAAGGAAGAACCTATAAAGATGGGAGCAGAAATCAACGAAATTGGAATAAAATATTACAAGGAATCAGGGAAATGAATATTTGCTTCTTTAGAAGAATAATGCAAATAGACAGTTCCTGAGCCAACCTAACAAAAGAAAGGAAAAAATTACCTAAATCAATGCAAATACGAATGAGAAGGAAATCACAATGGGTATTAATGAAATAAAATGACTATTAACAACTACTTCAGAAATGTACCCATAAATTGGAGAATTCAGTTAAAAGATGGACAGATTTCTAGATACATATGAACTACCAAAATGGAACCAAGAAGATTTACAAACTCTGTATCGTCCAATAACAGGCAATGAAATTCAAGTAGCAATAAAAACCGAGCAACTCAGAAAAGTTCAGATAGATTCACTCATGAATTATGCAAAAATTTCAGGGAAGATCCATTACTAATACTTCTCAAGCTCTTTAATGAAATCAAATGGGAAAAGGATTCCCAAAATTATTCCCAGAAGCTTACAGTTAACCTGAATCCAAACCAGACAAAGATTCAACCATAGGAAGAAAAAAACTATAGCCTAGCCTCTTTAACAAATATAGATGCAAAAACCCAGAACAAGATGCTGGAAAACACAAGGCAACAAATTGTCCCTGAGCTCACACCTCATGACCAAGTAGGCTGCACCCCAGGGAAAGGGATGCTTCAATATAAGTGAAATGAATCAAGTACACACATTTAAACATACCATAGTGTCTTCTTTCTTTCTTTCTTTCTTTCTTTCTTTCTTTCTTTCTTTCTTTCTTTCTTTCTTTCTTTCTTTCTTTCTTTCTTCTTCTTCTTCTCCTCCTCCTTCTTCTTTTCATCTTCTTCTTTTCTTCTTCTTCCTCTCCTCCTCTCTCTCTTTCTCCTCATGTTCTTCCTTCTTTTTCTCTTCCTCCTCATGTTCCTTCTCCTTCTTCTTTGTCTTCTTTTTTTTCAATTTTTATATATTTGATACAGGGTCGCACTACGCAGCTTGGACTCACAGTGGTCCACCTGTTTACAGCTTCCCCAGTGTGGAGATTACAGGTGTGTACCACCACAGCCAGTCTTGCTGGTTGGCTTAGCATGTCTGGGGTGGGGCTCAGATATAGTGTAGGGTATAGAACCCCAGTCCCTGTGCTTGCCTAAGCAGGTGTTTAGTTTGCTGAGCTATCTTGCTGGTCCCATTGTGGTTTCTCCTATATGAGAAGCCCAAATAATAAAATAGAAAACAAGATAATGATAGCTAAAGTAAGTAAGAAGACAGATCTTTTTTAAATAGGAAGGAGATAAAAAGGTGGTGGGGAGAGGGACAGGAATTCAGATGTATTATGTAATATACCAACTCCACTCAAGGAATGTAAACATTATGTACTGCAAGCATGTACTAATAGCATGAAAGAGAAAATAATTTGGCTGCAGAGACTATGTGAAGATAGAGGATTGGAATTATAAGGCTATAACCCAAGAAATATCATAGACTGCCACACGGTGCCAGGAAAAGATAGAGGAAAAACCCTTCTGCAGTTTAAAAGGGAGCATGGCCCTACAGACTTCTATTCTCTACTGCCTTGAGTTGTTCAAACTATACAATTTATAGTATTTTGTTTTGGTAGCTCCAGAAGACTAATACAGCTGTCTAAAGACAGACATTACAACTTGCTACAGAATCCATCACAGAAGAATCCAAACAGAGCGGGAAGGATGGTTCTGAGTGCCACACACGCTCATCGTAAGTGTTCTTCACTCTGAAGCAGAATAGCTTCCTTTGATCAATAGTGTTTCAGATCATAGCTGAGGTGTAGCACCTCCCATCCTGCACCTTGACACAGGCAAAGGAGGGATGAGTGAAAAATAGGCTCGGCTAATGCCTTTTCTTTGTTTATAAGCTATGATTTTTGAGTCTTAGAGCCTGGTGCCAGGAAGTTGAATGGATAGCAGACTTCAGAAACTGTGGTTGGATCTCCAGTGTGATAGAGATCCCAAGCTTCAAAAGGACAAGGCCTGCAGGTGCGGTGGTGCATACTTGTAATGTCAGTACTATGGGAAGCTCAGAAGATCAAAGGTTCAAGCCTGTGCTGAGAAGCTCAGCAACTTAGCAAGATCCTATTTCAAACTGAAAATTAAAAAAAAAAAAGTCTGGAAGTGCAGCTCAGTGTGAGGACTGATTTCAAGAGGATGCTTGTGTTTATAGAATTATTATATGGATGTAATAGAATTGAAAGAGAAGGGCTTTGGAAGACACTGTTACCCATACGTTCATGACATTTTTCATAAAATTATAATTTCTAAATCTAGTGTGACTAAGGATATTGTCCGATGTTCATGAGATGGAAAATTTTGCATATTCTACAATCTAAACTGTTTATAGATGCAAAATTGATACAAATGCATCAGTTTGTATAGTGCTGGATACTAGAGCAAAGCAAAGGATGGTAACATGCTCCTTTCTGAATTCAACTTGGAGTTAAGTTGCCTCATTAGCTCCTACCACAAGAGGTGAAGCTGAGCTCCAGCAGCTGCTAGCCCAAGGGAAGCAGGAGCAAGTAACATATGCATAATTTGGAGTAGTTGTAAAAACTGGTGAAAATACTTTCTCTTTAAAATTCAGCTATCCATAAAGGGAGATATTTTGTTTAAGTTTAAATTAGATTGGCCAAATTGTGTGCACTTGGTTAGGATAAATAAAAATATGTAATTCTGCCTACATATTTCTTATTTAATTTTATCTTTACATCTCCTTCAATCTATTGCCCTGTCTTACAGTGAGTGTATGATTGTGGAATGGAGTCAGAAATATAAAATCCTTATTTGCAGTTCCAATTATAGCATTCAATTACCAAGAATTTAGCATCTTTGAGGAAGCAACTCTAAATAATTCACCTCACATCTTTCAAAATCTTTCTTGATGTTTCCCATCTTTGTTTTCAAGCAAAACATACAGAAAAGTAAACATTCTCCTGAAGGCTTCACTCGAGAATCCAAATTAAAGTAGGTGGGAATAAATAGGACTGAATAAAATTATTATTAAATATTGAGTTGCAGTATTTACTAATGAAGCTGCCTTAAAATTGTAGCATATGCCTGTATAATAAGGACTGAATAGAATTCTAATAACTTGATTTTATACATTATTGTTTATAATTTTTATATTTAGATTACATTTGAGCTTATTATGAACAAAAATATTGTCCTGCTATACATGTACAAACCACGAGACACAAATTAGCAGTCAATTTTGTAAGCGTTAGACAGTCAGCCAAAAAACAATGATCCACTTAATACTGATAGCTATTGCTTACGAAGTGTAACCTGTGGTTCTCATTCATCCATTACAGCTGCTTTAAGAAGGGCACAGAAGTACATCCGTTTCACAGATGCAACAATAAAAACACAGAAGGATCTAAAAGTCATATAAGAAACAAAATGTAAACATGCTGAATCTCAAAACTTGAAGGATGCTCAGAATTATGAAATCCCTAGTAGGAAAACATTGTTTATCCACACTTATCTGAAATGATTAGGGATAACACAAACTACACATACTAGTAAAGATAACTACATCATCTTTCTCATGCCCACCACCACTTCCTATAGTCTAAAGGATGCCCTTATCCCTTAGGTCAGGAGGTAGAAAATATGCACCCCTAACTTGTTTCTTAGCTCCACAAAAACAGATATAGATTTGTTCTTTACCATTTTTCCCCCAGTGCCTACTGAAATGTTAAATGCAAACAACATACTCATCAGCTGGACTCAATAAATAGTAAACTCTCAGTCACTACCCATTAAAGTAAATTCTGTTAAATACATTACTATATTCTGGAGATATAAAGGGTTGTATCTACTAGAGGGATTGAGAAAGGCTTTCTCCATTAAATGTCATCAGGCTATGTATTAGAAACTGGGTAAAAATGGTGGAGGAGAAACTGTAAGCCAGTACTGTGGACAGCACAGAAGTAAGGAGAGAAAAATCATGTATTCATGAAATATAGCTTGGGAGATATCTCAATGTTATAAATGCTGCCTGGCATATGCAAGGTCCTGAGTTCAATCCCTGATATGAAAAAAAGAAAGAAGAAGAGGAAGAAGAGAAGAGAAGGAAGAGGAAGAGGAAGAAGAAGAAACATATATCCATTCACATATATTCACTTACATAAATGTGGGAGTATAAATTAGCTAGGTCATAGGATATTTACAAGGAAGTAGAAGAAAATAAATCTAAAAAACAGCCAGGCGTGGTTGCGCACGCCTGTAATCCCAGCACTCGGGAGGCTGAGGCAGGAGGATCGATGTGAGTTTGAGACCAGCCTGGGCTACAAAAGTGAGCTCAAGACCAGCCTGAACTGCACAGTGAGACCCGGTCTCAAAAATAAATAAATAAATAAATAAATAAATAAATAAATAAATAAATCAATCTAAACAACAACAACAAAACAACCTGGCTGGGGCAGATCTCAGAGCAGTGGTTGTTGAAATGTATCATGCATCAGAATCATATGGAGGGTTTATTGAAGCATCCTTTTGTAGTAGGTGTGGAGGAGGGCCTGAGAATTAGCATTTCTGTTATGTTCCCAGGTAAAAGTCTTACTGGTAAGATGGGAGCAATGCTCTGATGCTCACTCTCTTAGAGTTTTTGAATGCCAGGCTACAAGAAATCATGGAGGTTCTCTAGAATGGAAAATGTTCACCTCAACCAATAGAGCTGCACATTAAAAAAAAAAAAAAGAAAAAAAAAAAAAAAGATGTGATTTGCAACACATTCAAAAGAAGGGCCCTTGCTCACAGGCTGGCTGGTGGTATTCATCAGGTTAAGTGGTTATATCTCATCTCGGGAATAGATTAATCTCAAAAGTCTGTCCTTTAGCCTTCCATGGGGCATTTTCAACTCTTCTTTAACTAAAACTATTTTACAAACCATTTAAATAAATGTTCAAATGACAAGTAAGATTCCAGATGGCCAGAATTAGCTAAAATATATCAAGGGTAATTACAAACTAATTTCTTATGCAAAATATTTCAATGTATTGCTCATAAAACTCCACTAAAATCCCTCTTGGTAGGCCAGCTACCAGTTTTCCTGACTACAGCCGTGTGCAGATGCATGATTAAATTGCTTTTAAATGTCTCTGGGGACATAATTTACTTTGACAACTCTCAGAAGACAGCAGTGTATTTTAAGCTCT
Source organism: Myocastor coypus (assembly GCA_004027025.1). Taxonomy (NCBI): domain Eukaryota; kingdom Metazoa; phylum Chordata; class Mammalia; order Rodentia; family Myocastoridae; genus Myocastor; species Myocastor coypus. The sequence goes on from PVJA010038321.1 coordinate 18,304, forward strand.
GTGCTAATCCTTTCCTCGATCCTGCAATTAAGGAAAGTTCTACCTTCCCAATTACTGCCCTCCAAACCACAGGAAAGCAGGAGAAGCAACAAGGACAACTTAGAATCCTAGACTGTCAGAATTGGCAGCAATCTTAGCAGTCATTTTTATCTCTTCACAATTGGGTGCCAGCTTTCTTTCCTTTAATGATTATTAATTCTGTGGTCTTAGAATAAGTTAACTTCTCTACAAGTGCTTCCTCACCTATGAAGTAGTGAGAACAGTGCCTACTTTATTGATTTATTTTGAGAAATGATGTAATAAAATGCTGTATACATGTTCTTGTTCTCTCTTTTAATTTTGCATGATGTAAAAAATATACAGATATATTCAGATATATACAGATAAATCTTTATGTGCCAAGAACTTATGTGTACCACATGCCTTAATGATCTATCTATATAATATATACTTATAGGATCTGTATATATATATATATATATATATATATATATATGAGTATGTTATACATATGTACAGAGACATATGTATAATTCTCTGTGTAAATATGTATCTACATATGTTCATATATAACATATACATATTTGTTTCACACATACCCTTATAAATAGATTCAAATGTACTTTGGAAATAGAGGCTTTACATTATTTAATACATGATGTTTAATTCACTTGATTAGGCATCTCTCCCAGTAGTTGACTCTAAAAAATAAAAATGTGAATGACTGAGCAATGGGCCTGCTTATATATAAAATATAATCATCATACACTGTTGTATAACTTGATAACTTTGGGAATTAGTGTCACAAATTGATGATGACCCCACCATAGGAAGAGGCCAGATACAGTATGGGGTAACTGAGCCCTTCACTAGCTGGGGAGAAATTCTCTTTTCGGAAGGCAGTCCAGCCTTGTTCTTTGGTAGAGTTCTGGATGAAGAGACTGGCCCTTCTGTTCTTAGCAATTAATTTTGATATATTTTATCTTTTCTAATTCTGCTTTGAGGAAATAAAGAAGAGAGAAAAACAGCAGTAGGTTTAAGGGCATCTTCCCCCAAGCTTGGCAAGCTGCCAGTGACCTAAAGATCAGTGAGGAAGACCCAGCAGGGCCAGCAGTCATGGGGGCAGAACCGTGGGTTCCAGGAAGGAAAATCTATAGGGATGAGGAGACATGGGGAAGCTTCTTTTTTCAGAAACCTGGAGGACATCAGATAGGCCTTTGCAGGAATCACAATCTCATTTTCAATCAGCAGATTTAGAGCTCACTGTATTTTTCTCTATTAGATGCTCTTGTATGAATTAATAAATGTTGCAAGAAGCGAGTGTCAACTTTCCAAGATGTTTTCCAGAGTTATAAACTAAAACAAAAGGGAAAATTTACTAAAAATGTTATCTAAAACCATCTCAGTGGGGGCTTCAACAAAGAGATTGCTGAAGTATGTCTTATAGTCTTATGAACTGAATGATCAGTCAACTTCCACTAGCTAATTATCCCTTTCTTTCTTTCTTTCTTTCTTTCTTTCTTTCTTTCTTTCTTTCTTTCTTTCTTTCTTT
>PVJA010038322.1:0-19828 GCA_004027025.1 Myocastor coypus
AAAAAAAAAAAAAAAAAAAAAAAAAAAAAAAGAATGTTTCATCTATGTTCATCAGAGAGATTGGCCTGTAGTTCTCCTTTTATTTATATTTTTCTCTGTTTTGTTATCTGTATAGTTGCCTCCAAGAATGATTTTGGGAGGATTATTTGCTTTTCCATTTCAGTGCAGAGTTTGAGGAGTAGTGCGATTACATCTTCTGTAAATTTTTTGTAGAATTCAGTGGTGAATCCATCAGGACATGGACTTTTCTTTGAAGATAGGTTTTCTTATTGTATTTTGTATTTCTTTGTCTGTTACTGAGTTATTGAGAGTGCTTATAACTTGTTTATTCAGTTTTGGTAAGTTGTACCTTTCTAGGAATATTTCCATTTCATCTGTGACCTCAAATCTGTGAGAGCACAGATTTTCAAAGTACCTATTAGTGATCTTCTGAATCTCCACTAGGTCTGTGGTTATTTTGCCTTTTAAATTCCTTATTGCTTGAATTGTACTTTTTTTCTTTTCTCTTTTTGATTGGCTTAGCTAGGGGCTTAATGAATTTGTTTAATCTTTGAGAAAACCAGCTTTTACATTCATTAATTATTTGCATTGTTTTCTTTGTCTCAATTGAATTAATTTCTGCTGTAATATTTATAATTTGTTCTTGTCTTTGGGCTGTGGGTTTGGTGAGCTCTTCCTTTTCTAGACAATCGAGGTACAATATTAGAGTATTTATTTATTCTCATTCTGTTTTCTTAATGGGTGAGTTCCTTGCTACAAATTTCTCTCTCAGAACCTCTTACGTTGCTTGTTATAAATACCAGACATTTGTGTTTGAATTTTCATTAAATTGTAGATATTGTTTAATTTCCTGTTATATTTCATTTCCTATGCTTTTTTTTGCTGACAAGTGTGTTGTTTAATTTCCATGTATTTCTGTGATTATTTTTCTGTGGTTTCTTTCATCATTTATTATCAGTTTCTTTGCACTGCGCTCAGAAAATATGCCGGGGATAATTTCTTTTTCCTGCATATAATTAAGCATGAGCTATAGACTAGTATGTGGTCTATTTTAGACAAATATTCCACGTGAAACTGAAAAAAATGTGTATTCAGAAGTTTTTGGGTAGAAAACTATATGTACACTAAGTTCAGTTGTGCCAAATTCTGGTTCAGATCTACAACTCCTTGCTATTTTTTTGTCTGTTTCACCTATCTTTTTGCAAGAGAGGGGTGCTAAGTTCTCCTGTTTAGATTGTAGTATGACATATTAGATTTTTCAAGCCCATTACCATTTCTTTTATGCAGCCCAGTACTCCTATGATGGTTGCATACATATTTGTGAATGTTACCTTTTCGTTTCGAATTTTGCCCTATCCAGTATGTAATGACTGTATTTTGTTTGATCAATCTTGGTTTGACGCTCAGACTATCTCCAAACAGCATTGCTACCCCTTCTTTTTTGTCCGTGGTGCTAGGCTATGCAGTATTGTTTTCCATCCTTTGACTCTCAACCTCTGAGTTTATGAGCTAAGTGTGTTCCTTTTATATAGCATATTGTTGGATTTTGCTTCGCAATCCACTGTGCCAGTTTATTTCATTTAATTAGAGAATTAAGTCTATTTACATTAATGCTTATAACTGAAATGTATTGACTTATGATGATATGGCTTTTACCTACTATTGCTTACCTCTCTTTCTCCTGTGTATAATTGGTTTCTCTATTGTATGGGTTCTTTCTGTTTTCATTCATGAAATTTGAGTAATTTCTGTCCTCTAAAATATCTTTAATAGTCTGGGTATGTTTGTTTTTGACATCATGAAATTTTTAGTTGTTCTTTATCATGGAAGTATTTAATTTCTCCCTCATACGTGAAAGCGAATTTTGTGGGTTATAGCAGTCTGGACTGGAATTTATTTTCATGGAGGACTTCAATCACTCTTCTCTGTGCTCTTCTTAATCTCATGTTTTAAGAAGAGAAATATGCCATTATTCTGATGGATATTACTTTAAATGTGATCTGTTTCTTTTTTCTTATGGCTTTTAGTATATTTTGCTTTTGCTGCATTTCTAGGATCGTGACTATTATATGTCTGGTATGTTTTTAGTTGGATCAATGATATGTAATTTTTTATGCTTCTGTTACTGCATGCCAGATTGTTTTCTCATATTTGGGAATTTTTCTCCTATTACTTCGGCCTTTATCCATTTTTTGTTTCATAACCTGGGTTTGAACTCAGGCCATTTTGCTTGCCAGGCAGACACTTATTGTACTGATCTATATCTCTAGCACCTGCTCTTATTTTTATATCACTTTTATTGACTCCTTTCTAGTTGATGCCTATTAGTCTCGCATTGTTCATCTTAGCATCTTCTTGCAGGAGTTGAATTATATTTCCTACTTCCTTGTTCTTTTTAAGAGATCCTTCCTTACATTTTCATTAACTGTATATGTGTCTTCAAGATCTGAAACACTATCTTTAATTTGATTCATACACTGTTGCCAGCTTATGATTAAGATTTCATTGTCCTGTATATCTCTTGGAATCTACTTCATACAGTCTGATGCTTTCTTATATTGCCCATTCAAGGATTTCATAATTTTTCTTTTCTCTTTTTTCAGTTTTCTTTAGAAGCATTTATTAATTGTTTCATTGTAGATGTTCTTTTTTTACTTCAGAGCTTACTTCTGATCTGATTTCCTCTCTCCCTTTCTGCAGTTGTTCCTTTATTTCAGACATTATTAATTCAGAGATATTTTCTTTGCTTCAGAAGTTATTTCTGATCTGATTTCCTCTATACTTTTCTTCATTTGTCTCTTTCCTTCTGATGCTATGAATTCAGAGATTTCAGCTTTGTGATTCCCATTTTCTTCTATGCTAGTGTCTGCTGCATTTGTTCTGGGTGTGCTCAGGCCTTAGAATGCATCTTACTCCTTCTCTGTTAGTTTGTATAGCATGGTCCCCTGACTTTTGGTTTAAATGTTGATGCAGTTATGTCATTAGCTACTACTGAAATTTGGGTTAGGACCTACCAAATTGGAACTTCTTCAGATCTGCCTCACTGGGTCTGTCAGCTGCGCTCAGCTTCTTCCTGCTGCAGTCCACTTTAGTGAACCTGCTGTACTCCTCTGACAAGATGTTCATCTCCTGTATTAGCTGGGCAGGTCTGAGCCCAGCCTCTGTGCAGAAAATTTTGATGCAGCATTTCATAGGAGGTTCAGTGTCTGGTGTCTGAATGGGTAAGTTCTGGTCTTGGTGTGCAGAGAAAAGTTCCTTCATACATGCAGATCCTGTTATCTGTGCAGGTTAGTACCCATCACCATTCAATCAAAGTCCCCACCTACCCACATGCCTGCTTTGGGCTCTGGGCAGGAAAGATCTGGTCGCTGTGCACAGGTAAATTTCTAATCCTTTAAAGACCTACCTATTTAACAACTATACAGGTTGAATACTCAGGAGTACTGATTTGACTTATGACCAACTCTCTGGCTTCAATTTTTTCCTACAGTGCTATGCACCTTATTTATAGAGCCCAAAAATCTTTCTTTTTAGTAAAGTACACCTTTTTCTTACAATATTGTAATTTTGGTGATTCTACTACACAGCATTGTATTTTTATGGTCTGTTATAGAGTATTGCACATAGGAATTATGCAAACAAAAGCAAAATCATTAAGTTGTAATTCCATTTTTCCAGTTCTCTGCTCTGTATATTGTGATGCACATACTATATACAATTCCTAATTTAGTGAGTAATTCAGCCAAGGACCTAGTTGCAGGCTATAACATGTTAATAAATAATGAATATCTCTACTTAGAAACAAATCTTTGTTAACAAAAGCATGAAAGTGATAATGAAGTTAAGGACAGCACAAAGAAAGCAATTAAAAATGTAAACAGAAGAAAATTTTGCCTGATAAAATTTGTGTATATTTTTCTAATTATGTGCATTTTTTTTTGAAATAGGAATCTAGTACATTTGTCAGCATTAAAAATAATATTCAACAAGTACTGACTGATATTGGATTCATTTTCTACCTCTCATATAATAAAAGAAAATATTTTATGAAATTTTATCAATATCACATAATTAGATTTTTTATCAGAATTTCTAGTGATCTTTCTTATTGCATCAATGACTGCTTTTATAATTCATTTTAAGATTTGATTAAACTGTATTGTTTGAAAACAGTTTAGGATTTTTTGTATTTGCTTCATATTGAGGTGATAAATAAACATAGAGTGGCGTTACAAATTAATTAATATCATAAAAATATAGGTTCATGGATAACTTAAAATTTTGGACATATTTCCAAAGAATTTATAGCAATTATATTTAATGACTACATACTTAGTCTTCACAATGCCTCTATCAGTTAATCTAATCATTTTGAAACAAGTCATAGTAACAATGAATCTGACAGAGATCTCATTCACTGGGCTAAGTTTCTAATGTCCTGAGCCCAAGATAGAAATATCAAGCAATGGCTGTGGCTGTGATTCATTCAGATGGCTGGCACTTACAAAAGTTTTGCAAACCGCAGTTCATGGTTTCAGGCTAATTCCTGAGGGAACCTGACTGACCAAACCTGTCAAATAAAAAAGTTAAACTTTTTTTTGTAATATAGGTCTTGCTTTATCTTGGTCTTAACCATTCAGCAGAAAGGTCTAACCATGAGGTATAAAAAGCAAAGCCATATTAATATCCTGAGTTTGTGAAAGGCTCAAGTCGACAGACTCCAATAATGCCAGATAAGCTGATAATCCACTGCCTTTATGGATTATTGGACTAAATATACAGCTACTTTCTCTTTGATAAATGAAAAGAAAGCTTTGTACTAATGATATTTAGACAAGAAATCATGTCTGCATCTTGTACTCTGAACAACTATGATGAAGACAGCATTATGCAATCAACTATTGTAAAATTAATAACAATGGTAATAAAATTTTAAAAAATTGAAATGAAATGTATTTGACTACTGGTTTTTCACTAAGGACCATGTGTATGTTTATGTTACTATGGAGATTCATAAATGTTTAAAACTTGGAAAATCTTAACACTATTTTGGACTATATTTGCTCTCTGAATAATCTTATTGTACTTTTAAACCATACTTAATGTGCTTCAGGTAAATTAGACATTATACAGTGTCAGTGCAATTTTCTGTAATTGTATAATTTTCTGAATTTTACAATTTATAATTCATTTTGAAATATTTATATCATTTTCTATAATTTTTTTCGAGGGGTAAGGATTCACTTTGGACACCAAAGGAAAAATTTTCCCCCTCAAAATCGTTTAGTGCCATTTAATAGAAACAAAAACAGTTCTACAAAGCACTATACATGGTTTCAAGGTTACTCTTGAGGGGATTTGACTGACCTTGGGAGATACAAAAGTTATATGTTTTGTTATGCAGGTCTTGCTTTAACTACCTTTAACCACCCATCAGAAAAGTTTGATTAAGAGGCATGAAACCTAAAGCTAGATTAGTATGCTAAGCTGTAAAAGGCTTAAATCAACAGCTTCCAATATTGCCAGTTTTGCCAATAACCAACTGAGATTATGGAACATTGGGCTAGTTCAATGAGAAAGTTTTGTACCAATAACGATTAGAAAAATTATCATGTCTACCCCTGCACTCTGTATAACAACTATGAGGACAACAATATGCATTGTATCAATTGTTGGGAATGTACTACTAATGTGTTTTGAACCCATCACATTGTTACTTCTTATTAAAAGAAATTTTAAAAAATAAATATAAAATATCTTCACTCAAGTTTTTAAAATATTTATGTGACCATTCCTAAGTACTTGATCAGTAGATTATGAGACATTTGCTTCTTTTTTTTTTGTCTTTTTGAGACAGGGTCTTGTTATGCAGTTCAGGCTGACCTTGAGATCACTTTTGTAGCCCAGGCTGGTCTCGAACTTGCACCGATCCTCCTGCCTCAGCCTCCCGAGTGCTGGGATTACAGGTGTGCGCAAACACGCCCGGCGAGACACTTCCTTCTTTATCAAAATATTTCAGGTTTTCCCACAGAATTATTAAAATATGTTGATAATAATAATTATAAACAATAGTATTGATGCCAAGACAGTATATTTTACCATATTAACAAAATTGGATTTCACACTCATCTTATCACATCTTATTGTTTGCTGCATCTCCCACAACTCTTATTTTTGCTAGGGAAAAATGGTGAGAAAATAAGAAACAAAAGCCGAGCTCAGAGGGACCCATTTCCTTCCTGATGGTATGAAATAAACCCGCTTGTACACTACTACTGTAAGGGCATTTATTTATATAATTGACAATGTTAATATCATGTGATGCAGGGTTGCCAAATTAATGTCTAGAATTCTCTGAAGTAAGGTGTTTCCTGAAGACAGAAGCAGCATGACTGTTTGAGGTGTTCTTCACTGGAGTCATGAATATAATTAATACGTCAGGATATTAACAATAATAAATTGTCATATACATTTGAAAACATTATTTTCCTAATTCATTGATCTTTTTTTTTTTTTTTTAACAAAAGCAACTTTCGTCAAAAAAACATAATTTTTTTTTCTCGAGAAAACTACCTTTTCGCCAATGATCAAATTATTGGAGGTATCTCTCACAAGGATGTATTGATCCCTGGGGCCTCATTATTAGTAAACAAAACTTGGCTACATCTATTTTCATCAACTGCCATCTTCTCCAATAATCTCTGCCTAACTTAAGGGAATTTTGATAAATTTCTTAAAATTTTTAATAACTTATGAGAAAACCAATTTAACATCATTTTAGTCAGCTGATAAGCCAGGTTGAATAATGCTTTTAAGATTATTATTTGACTTGCATCATGATCAAACAATCCAAAAATGCAAACAAAAAGGGGATAGAGAAAACATTGCTAAAATTAAATAAAAAATGAGCAATTATTGTTAGAAGTGGACAGTCAAATTAAAAACTACAAAAATTAACAGATTAAATAAACAAAGATCTTACAAAATCAGAATATATTCAATTATATATATTTTTTTACCAAATTGTCTTATAGTAAATATATTATAGTTTTAGAATTGTACAATTATAGCCTGGTCAAATTTGGTTGCTCATCCATTAGTAGAGATTGCTTAGAATTTAAAAGAAATAAAATATGGGGGCTGGGGATATAGCTCAGTGGCATGAGCACCTGCTTGGCAAGCGCAACGTCCCGAGTTCAATCCCTGGTAACACCAAAATAATAATAATAACAATAATAATAATAATAATAATAATAATAATAATAATATATCTGTAATCAATATACATGTTTTAAGAATACTGGTAACTTTAAGTCAAGTTATCTCTACATACTCTAGCACTTGCTCAGACCTTTGATTTCCATTTTATTAACCATCTCTTGGACATTCTGGATCAATTCCATCCTTAGGGCATGTAATGGGTACATCCTCATCCTTGTCTATCAGCTGTAGGGTATTGGTTGACGTGTCACTGCCATAGGACTGCACATCAGCCTCTTCAAAAGTAGAAACAAATTCTTCTGCAGATCTGTGTTTGTGATATGGCCAGACGGCATGCTCTAGAAAAAGACAAGAATGTCTCAACTCTAAATTAGCCTTTTTTTCTTTATCTGATTGAATTATAAGACTATACAGAGTAAAGTAGGGTGGGACTTACTGATTTCTGATTTTGTGTTTGTCACTGAATTTTGAGCATATGGTGAGAAATCAGTATCCTATATTTTGGAAGAGAAAGCCATCTCATAACTTCCTTATCTTAAGATTACTATTCTGAAGCTGGGCGTGGTGGCTTACGCCTGTAATCCCAGCACTCGTGAGGCTGAGGCAGGAGGATTGATGCGAGTTCGAGACCAGCCTGGGCTACAAAAGTGAGCTCAGGACCAGCCTCAACTGCATAGTGAGACCCTGTCTCAAAAAGACAAAAAAAAAAAATTACTATTCTGTAAATACAAAAGAAAATGGAATTACTCTGTTTTAAAGATAATGACAATTATTAAGTTAGTCAATGTAAGTTAACAGCAGATAAAAATTTCCATAACCACTGATCATGAACTGAAGGAAAAAGAAACAATAACAATTAGCACCTCGCAACCAAAGCCATTGAATAGGAACCCAAGACTGCCAAAGACACCCTTCGGTGTACACTGGCTTGGGCAAAGATGAGTTAATTGTAGAAATTTACGGATTAGAAAGAGCCATATTGACTTTATCTAAGGCAATTTTTGTCTTTGCTATAAGTGTTTTGGAGAGGTTGGGTCTGGCTCAACCTTGAGAATGTCAAAGAAAGGACTAAAATCATGTGTAGTTGGCTGAAGAGCAGGCAAAGCCAATTAGTATTATGTTACACAGTCTGAAAATCAGCTAGGGTAGATTTGAAAAGTTTAGAGCATAATATGTATTTTTTGGTTGAGATAACACAAATATGACAAAAATTGTCATAGTTTGTACCCTTTGGGAGGCTCACATTTATTTATTTGTTTATTTATTAATATATTTAGGACAGGGTATACAGAGTCTACAGGGTCTCACTCTATAAATCAGATTCATAATTATTCCCATGTTTTCAGCCTCCCACATGCTGGGATTATAAGTATGGATATGTGTGCAGTCTCAATTGTTGTTTCAGTGCACTGTAGGGGCAGCACTGGATCTGCAGGTTGGGGTTTGAACCTCTGGCCCTTGCATCTACCTAAGTAGGTACATCCATCAGCTGAGCTATTAGGCTAGCCCTCGTTATTTAAATTGAATAGTAAACTAAGTGACTTTCTAAACCTCTGTGTTCTCAGATCATATTTTAAACATTGATACCTGCTTATAAAATACGAAATAAAATTGAAGAATGTCCACATCCACACAGAAACAATAACACACACAAGCACACATAATTTTTTAAAAGTTTAACAACCATAAACTATACAATAGAATAAGAACACCTGGTAATCAATCTTAATAGGATTCAAGAGAATTTTGAAGACAAAAACTTTTAAAATCATTCACAAGTCTTGTATATGATATTGAAAAGAATAACTTCACCAAGACAGTTTTATTGGCTATATAAAGTAAAATGAGGACAATTTTTGACTATAACTCTAAAAGACCAAACTTATCATTTAAATATACATTTTTAAAGACATGGAGTAAAGTTTCCATTTATGGGAATTATGTTCCTTTTAGCAATCTTATCAAATATCCTCATTATTATAAATCTTAGGAACTACAATTTTTTATCTAAAAGCAAACTGCTTTTATAATGATGATAGAGAAAGATTGTTAAAAAGAAATAGTCTTCTAAGTCAGCTATTTGAGTGAATATTATTAAGGCTTTTGTGACAAATGCAATAAAGAGAGAGAAAATAGTGCTATTCCTTGTGAAGCAGAAAGGTCTTTTGCACACCCTGTGGATATGCAGCTGCCACACTAAGATGTCATATATATTTGTGTGTAGAAGCCCTTTAATATGTTTTTCCTTTAAAAAAGCAGTTCCATCTCTTAAGTCAAGATGTGTCAGAAAACATGAAAGCCTTGAACCTCATTTCATTATTTATGATATTTTAATTTTTGCCAAAGGAAGTATGACCAACTGAGCAACACAAGAGTCTGAAGTGAATGATCAGAGTTTGACGTGGATTTAACTTTCTTGTATTTGCCTCCTGTCTGTTACTGTGGAGTTTGTTGTTGCCGCAGTGCTGAGTGAGCTGCTGGTACTGGCTCAGTCGACCTCCTTCAGTGCTAGAGGTGGTGTCCAATGTTTGAATTTCCTTTCCCCAGAGAATATAGTGGTCACTACCTCTACAGACACGGGAAATAAGTTTTCTTGATTTCTACCTCTTATCATCTGGGCTACTGATTTCATGCACTGTGCATGCTGACTGTCATTCCCACTCTGGCTACAGGGTATCCTGCAGCTGTCAAGCCTTTTAGTGTAGGTGCTTTTACTACCATTTAAAATTTTAGTGCTTGAAGCACACATATGGGCAGCAAGGATTTTTGCCTGTCGTGTGTGCTACCAGCTGCGCCTGGGTAGGACATAAGACCATGCAGGTGGCCTGAAAATTCCAGCCGAGTGTTTGGATGTTCCATATGGAAGTATAGGACATAATGTTTGTCCTTCTTGATCTTGAACTTGTTTTGGCCACAGTAGTTTGTATCCTCCTGTATAAACCTTTTGGAATGGCAATGTTTATCTTGTGCCTTTGAATGTTGGATGTATTTAATATTCCATTTCTATAGGTGCTCGTGGTTCAGAGTTTGCCTTAGATATTGGAGGAAACTTCGCACTTGGACTTTTTAGCTGTGCTGAAACTCTGGCGACTTTGGCAGGTCTTACAAATGGACTAAAATGCCTTCTGCAGAAAGTGATGGCCATGATTTTGGGGGTACCAGACCGCAATATTATGGTTTGTTTCTAGTTGTCCCAGCAAAGCCTCATGTTAATCATGGGGCTGTGAAGCCTGTGGCTTGAGGGTCATGGCAATAGGACCAGGGCTGGGCTTGATGGGTGTGGCCAACAGACGTATAAACAATTATACTGACAGCATATGATGTCAAAAGTTCCTCCCCAGAGGCCTGGCGGCCACTCTTTGAGGTATGAAATTGATCATCCTGGACATGTCAACGACCTAGCCTCACCTCCAGACTTCATAGAGTAGGGTCAGTGACTTGAAACCTCCAGTAACTGTGAACTTTTTCTTGCCTAAGCTTGTGTGTGGGATGTTTGTCCCAGCAAGGAGAAAAGAGTAACTAATACAGCGTTTAAACTCTATTTCTGAGGTTGTTGTTATGCTCTCATTTTCCTTTTCCCAGTTGAAATTTGATCCTAATATAGTAATATAAGCCAAATCAAATGCTTTGCGGTGATCTTAAAAAGTAAAGTAAATACAGAATCCAATAGTACAACAAACATGATATATATATATATATATATATATATATATATATATATATATATATCTGTGATTCTTCAGAATCTCTTTGACCCATGCCTATACCTTTTAACTTTTACATTTTAGGGTCTCACTACTAGATCAAATTCATAGTGAGCCACCTGTGTACAACCTCCCAAGAGCCTGAATTACAGGCATGCACCACCATGCTGTCTCAAATGCCATATCAGTACACCCTAGGGACAGGGACAGGGTGTCAAGGCAGACCCAGGGACTGAATGCCCGACCTCTGCAACTGCTTGCAGGTGCTTTAATGCACTGAGCCATTTGGCCAAACCTCTTTTGGCTTCTTAAAAGTGTACTATTTTCTTGATTAATTCTCTTAAATTCGTTTTATCTTTCTCATCCTCGGGAACTTGATTCTCGCCCTATAGAATATCCATGCCCTAAGATATTTACCTATCATGACTGGCAATACCCATGTACATCGGTGCTGAATTCTGGCATTATTGACGCCCTTCTACAACTATTGTGCACACAATAAGAACACATCTGCACACAGTATTTTTTCTTACGCAGGGGATAGCTATTTGGCACCAATCTGCTCTATCCTCTGCAGCTCTCAACATTCTTGGTGAAAAATGGTGAGAGGATGAAGAAATGAAGATGAGAGACAAAAGCTGGGGTTCAGTGAAGCACTCTTTCTCCTGATGGGAGGAAAGGAGCTTCTCAACCACCACCACCACCACTGGAACCTCTGTTTACACATTTGACAAAGTTAATGTGACATGACAAGGGTTACCTAGTGACTAATTACTGTAATTGTCTCAGTCAAGGTGTTTTCTTAGGACTGAAACAATTTAATTGCTTTTGGTGCTCCTAAAATGGCCTTGCACTCCCCACACCAATTTACTCTGTAAATTACTCTTAATGTTTTTCAGATTAAGAGACCCAAAGATTAGCTATAGTTTTTAAGCAATGCGTTAATTTCATTGAGTTAAGAGCAGTAGAATTTAACTTTGACCTAGTCAGTGTGCTTCCAGAGCCCAATCCTAAGCTGTCTGTCACACAGTACATTTTTAATAAATACTACTTGATTGGTAAAATTCCATAGTTAAAGTTCCCAAAAAATTACAAATTTCCCATTATTCCAAAATTAAAAATTGCAAGTCACCAATCGTAAAAATAACATTGTCATCAACACAAAACTCTGATGAGAACAGACTCAGTAAGAGTGACAAATGGAAACATCAGCTGTTTTATGTTGAGTTGCAAGCTCAAAATAACAATGTCAGTATACTTAACTGGAAAATAGAAGATGCATGTTAGCGTCATGAAGGTGCAATGAAATTTACAATTTAAAAATATTTTAGCTACGTTAAGACTAAATAATGTGAAGATGGCTGAGGCAGATGAACCTCTGGGGGAATGAAATACCTTTCTACATAAAACTTATATCCTATCTTATGCAGTTTTAATGTAAACCTTTCATAACTCAAGAACTCATGGATTTGTCAGGCCGGTGAGTTTTATTTCTGTCTTACGTAAATCTGTCAGTATCATAGAAATTAAGCTATAGTAAATACTAAGGTTTTTTTCAGTTAATGTTAAATTTGTGTCTCTACTAAAAACATAAATATTTAGAAATTAGACTCTGAAAGATAATACAAAACTATACATCCACCAGGGAAGGAAATTTCTTAAAACTGTACTGATATGATAAAGGTTATAAATATCTGTTTTCTTGTCTCTAATACATTTTAGAAAATATAATATCTCTTGACTTACCAGCTAGTGAGGTAAGTAGTAAATAGCATCAAGTGGATGTTGAGCAGCATACATGTAATTTTAGCTGTTACAGGAGTTTGCATCAGAAGGTCAGAAGTTTAAGACAAGTGGTCAAAGGTATAGATTAGTGGCACAGTTCTTGCCAGGCTATTACAAGATACTGAATTTGATTCCAGGTAATACATCCCCCACAAAAACATTATTACAAATCTCAAGGTGACATTTTACCAGAAACAGTGAACAAATATGTAATGATGGCTGATCTATCTATCTATCTATCTATCTATCTATCTATCTATCTATCTATCTTAGTATATTCATATATATACTATACTTAATATATTTAATATATTAAAATGAAATACACACATATATATATATATATATATATATATACATGTATATGCATTACACTTTAGTATTAATGGTTTTCAATTAGGAACGCCTTAGCACACAGTCACAGTGGCAGATTTTATTGTCTCTCCATGGTATGGATAAATATAAAAACCACCATATTAAAATTTTACACTTTATTTGTCTTAATAAATAGAAGCTCTGGGTAAAAGTAACAAAAAGATATAATGTTGGTAAATACAATGTGTAAATCAGGTACTAATCACATTCTAGTTTTGTGATCTCAAAGCATTTAACAACTTTAAACATTAAGTTATGACTTTTGAGTAGCTATTAAATGATTTTCAAAGTTAGACATGATTAGGACTTTTATGAATTCACTCAGAACATTAAAGACCTTAATGATTATGGACTTCTCAGTGATATGTGATAATACATCTAATTAAAATCAATTATAGTTTTTAAAAGTAACTTCTATTAGAGCAAGTAAAAAAGGAAACAATGATTTTACATAATGTAGTAGGTTGGTTTTGCTATATTTTATGTATTTCATTAAAAATTTAGAGCTATTTTATTCAATTAATTTTTTTTGAAAAGTTAATATCTTAGTGTGATTTAAAGTGCATTATTCATAGTGGATATGTAAATATGGGTTGTGTAAAGATCTTTAAATCAAAAGATTTTCTTCAAACTATTGAGACTTTTTCAGACTACGTTTGCACAAATGAATTAAACTTTAGAGACAGGAATCATTGTATTTCATCAATGTAATTGGAAAATATGAAAATATTAAGCAATAAATAAACACCAACAGACCCAAACCGCACCACTGGAAGCCGAGCCCGCGCGCCCGCAGTGGGTAAGCCCCCTGCGCCCTTCTGGCCGGCCTCTGCGTTCCCGCGACTAACTTCCAGTTCCAGCCCAGACCCAAACCGCACCACTGGGAGCCAAGCCTGCGTGCAGGCCGAGGGTAAGCCCCCTACGCCCCTCTGCCCTGCCTCTGCGTTCCCGCGACTAACTTCCTGTTCCAGCCCAGACCCAAATCTCACCGCAGGGAGCCGAGCCCGCGCGCCTGCTGGGTCAGGATCCTTGGCCTGTCTTCCCGTCTCCCGCTCCCCCCCTCCCCCTGTTTTATTTTTTTTGAACCCCTCCAGCCCAAGCACCGAACCCATCAAATAGACCCTTTGGCAACTGATCTGGTCCATGAGCCTACCAGGATCACTCAATCCAAAAGCTCCACCTCCACCTACAGACCACATCCACCGGGATTCACAAAAGCTAGCAGCCCGAGCTCCAACACAGAATGAGGAACCTCTGTAGAGGAACCAGCTTGGAGTCTCCAGACCAAATGCCCATAGACACAGTATAACGCTACCAAAGTGCAGAGGCCACTTCCGTACAAAATGATAACAACAAGGAATAGGAGGAAATCTCAGGACCCGTGCAAACCCAAAGCAAAAACAGAAGACACTATCATGGAAGAAAATGAGAATTATACAGATGAAACCTCTGAATTGTTAGCATCTGAGGCAGACACACAAGTGCAGAAACTTATACAACAACTGAGATCAGAGATAACATCTGAAGTAAAAAAAGTAATACATGAAGTGGAAAAATGGCTGGAGAAACGTATAGAGGACATCAGAGCAGAAATAATATAGAAAGTTGGCAAAGACATGCGTAAGTCAATAGCATCCCAAATAGGGGAACAACTACACAAAAGTAGAAAGGGGAACAGAACAGAAATAATCCCTGTATTAGAGAGAGAAAGGATAACCATAATGACAGACTTCAACACTATTAAAGAAGACATCGATAAAAACTAGAGGAGAATAGAAAAATGATGGACTCCCTGACGGAGAAATATAGGAAAGACATAGATGGCATGAAACAGTTTCAAAGAGATATACAAGAAAATAAAAGCTCGATCACAAGTTGGCAGAGCCGAATGAAAGAAAATGAAGATAGAGTTTCCAACCTTGAAGACACAGTTGCAGACAGTGAAAGAGTAAGAGAGGGACTCTTAAAACCAACAAGAATGCAGGAAAAAATAATTCAACATCTGCAAGACGATGCAAAAATAAACAACGTGAGATTAATGGGAATCAGTGAGAAACAAGGAGTCAACTCAAATGATATAAAAAGAATATGGGCAGAAGTAATAGCAGAAAACTTCCCAAATTTGAGAAAACAATCAGACATTCAGGAAACTGAAGCCTACAAAACCCCAAATAACATCAACCCAACTAAAAACACGCCAAGACATATAATAGTCAAGATACCAGAAATTCAGCTGAAGAATAATATACTAAAAGCTGCAAGAGAAAAGAAACAAATAACATTTAAAGGAAAACCCATCAGAATAACAGCAGATTTCTCTTCACAATCCATGAAGTCAAGAAGAGCATGGAGCAGAGTGCTTCAAGTCCTCCAGGAAAACAATTTTCAGCCCAGACTATTGTACCCGGAAAAACTTTCCTTCAAGTATGAGGGAGAAGTGAAATATTTCCATAACAAAGAAGAGCTGAAGAATTTCATGACATCAAAACCAGTGCTACATAATATTCTAACAAACATTTTAGAAAGGGACCAAAATGACCCGAATTCAACAAATGAGAACAGAAGGATCCCACCAAATAGAGTAACCAACTAAAAATAGGAGGAAAAATAGGTAAACACTAACGAATAAGAGTCATGTCAGCCATAAGTCAATACATTTCAATTATAACCATCAATGTAAATGGACTCAATTCTCCAATCAAAAGAAGTACACTTGCAGAGTGGATAAGGAAACAGAGCCCAACAATATGTTGCAAAGAAGAAACATATTTAACCCATAAAGAAACTCATAGGCTTAAAGTTAAAGGTTGGAAAACAATACTACATGCTCCAGCAACTCAAGAAAAAACAGGGGTAGCAATCCTATTTGCGGACTGTCTAAACTTCATACCAAACCTGATCAAACGAAATAGAGAAGGCCACTACATACTGGTTAGGGGAAAAATTCATGATGAAGAGGTAACACTCATAAATATGTATGCACCCAACATGGGAGCAGCAAGCTATACAAAACAAAACTTAATGGACCTGAAAATCTCATATCCAATATGACAATCTTAACAAGAGACCTCAACAATCCCTTATCCGAAAAATATAGGTCAAGCAAACAAAAAATTAGCAAAGAAGTGGCATAACTCAATCAGAACTTGAAACAATTGGACTTAGTGGATGTAAACAGAGTGTTCCATCCAACCACCTCAAAATACACTTTCTTCTCAGCTGCACATGGGACATTTTCTAAAATAGATCACATATTAGTCTATAGATCATGCTTAAGTAGATGCAAGAAAACAGTAATTATCCCATGCATATTATCTGACTGCAGTGCAATGAAATTGGAAATAAATGAAGAAACAAACCATAGGATTTCCAGGACTATATGGAAACTAAACAGCACTCTTCTCAACAACCAGTGGATCACAGATGAAAGTAAATAAGAAGTAAAACAGTATCTACAATTTAATGAAAATTCAAACAAAACCTATCGGAATTTGTGGGATGCAATGAAAGCAGTTCTCAGAGGGAAACTCATAGCTCTGAACTCAAACATTAAGAAAATAGAACGGGAACAAATAAACAATCTTACACAACTCTTAAACCGACTAGAAGCAAAAGAACAAATGAAATCCAAAACCAGAAGACGGGAGAAAATTATAAAGATTAGAGCAGAAATCAATTCAATTGAGACAAAGAAAACAATACAAACAATAAATAAATCCAAAAGCTGGTCCTTTGAAAGATTAAATAAGATTGATAAGGCCCTAGCTAACCTCATCAAAAAGAGGAAAGAAAGGGCACAATTTCTAGCAATTAGGAATGAAAAGGGTGAAATTACTACAGACACAGCAGAGATACAGAGAATCAAAAATAGTTACTTTGAGAATCTCTACTCTCACAGAATTGAAGCCACAGATGAAATGGACAGAATCCTAGAAAGGTACAAATTACCAAAGCGGAATCAAGAAGATATTAAAATTCTCAACAACCCAATAACAGCCAATGAAATACAAAATGTAATAAAAAGCCTACAGAAAAAGAAAAGTCTGGGACCCGATGGATTCACCTCTGAAATCTTCAAGAAATTTAGAGAAGACATAATCCCAATACTCCTCAAACTCCTCAATGACGTTGAAAAAGAGTCAATCATTCCAAAGTCATTCCTAGAGGCAAGTATCACACTGATACCAAAACCAGAAAGAGATGTAACTAAAAAAGAAAACTACAGACCAAACTCTCTCATGAACATTGACGCAAAAATTCTCAATAAAATCCTAGCCATTAGAATACAACAAATCATCAAGAAGATTATGCATCACGACCAGGTAGGATTCATCCCAGGTATGCAAGGTTGGTTCAATATACGCAAATCTAGAAATGAAATAGAGTATATCAACAGAACTAAGACGAAAAATCACATAATCGTCTCAACTGATGCTGAAAGGCCTTTGACAAAGTGCAATACTTATTCATGTTCAAAGTCCTACAGAAAATTGGAATAGACGGCCTCTTCCTCAACCTGATAAAAGCCATCTACAACAATCCAACAGCTAGCATAATTCTAAATGGGGAAAAACTGAAGACTTTTACTGTCCAATCTGGTACAAGACAAGGATGCCCCCTATCTCCACTTCTATTCAATATAGTTCTGGAGTCACTAGCTACAGCCATTAGACAAGAAAGAGAAATAAAAGGAATAAGAATAGGTAAAGAAGAAGTAAAACTTTCATTATTTGCAGATGACATGATAATCTACTTAGAAGACCCAAAGAACTCCACCAAAAAGCTACTGCAATTAATACAGAAATTCAGTAACATAGCAGGGTACAAAGTCAACATACAAAAGTCAGTGGCATTCCTCTACACAAGTAACAAACACACTGAGAGACAAATTAGAGAAACAGTGTCTTTTTTGATAGCACCGAAGAAAATGAAATACTTAGGAATCAACCTAACTAAGGAAGTAAAAGACCTTTTCAATCAAAACTATAGTACTCTGAAAAAAGCGATGTTAGAAGATCTCAGGAAATGGAAAGATATTCCCTGCTCCTGAATAGGAAGAACCAACATTGTGAAGATGGCCATACTCCCTAAATTGCTGTACAGATTTAATGCAATTCCCATCCAAATACCAGCGACATACCTTACAGAGCTGGAAAAGTCATTCCAGAAATTTATTTGGAACCGAAAAAAGACCCAGAATTGCAAAGACAACTCTCAGCAATAAAGGTACGGCAGGAGGCATTACAATTCCTGACCTAAAGTTATACTACAAAGCTACAGTAATAAAATCAGCATGGTATTGGCAAAAGAATAGACCTGAAGATCAATGGTATTGACTAGAGGACGCAGAAGCATATACAATCACACTCAGCCACCTTATTTTTGACAAAGGGGCCAAACATGTGTACTGGAAGAAAGACAGCCTCTTTAACAAATGGTGCTGGAAAAATTGGCTCTCTACATGCCGAAAAATAAAACTTGACCCCAGTCTATCACCATGCACGAAAATAAAGTGGAAATGGATTAAAGATCTAAATATTAAAAGCGAAACATTAAATCTCCTGGAAGAGAAAGTGGGAAGAAATCTTGAAGACATCGGAGTAGGCAAAGAGTTCATGGACGGAAATCAAATTGCACGTTTAACACTTGAAAGCATCAACAATTGGGACTTCCTCCGGCTAAGAAGTTTCTGCATGGCAAAGGAAATCACTAACATAGTGAAAAGATGACCCAAAAATTTCGAAAATATTTTAACTAACAAGTACTCAGACAAAGGTCTTCTATCTAGAATCTACAAAGAACTCAAAACCATTAGGGTCCCAAAATTCAAAGACCGAATCCAGAAAAGGGCATCTGAGATGAACACTCTCTTCTCAGAGAAAGAAATACAGCAAGCCTACAAATACATGAAGACATGCTCCACATCGCTAGTTATTCGTGAAATGCAAATCCAAACAACACTTAGATACCATCTCACCCCAGTAAGGATGGCTATCATAAAGAAATCCACCAACAAAAATTGCTGAGAGGCTGTGGGGAAAAAGGAACCCTTCTCTACTGCTGGTGGGAATGCAGATTGGTGCAACCATTTTGGAAAGCAGTGTGGAGGATCCTTACAAAACTAGAATTGGAAGTTCCGTTCAATCCAGCCATCCCTCTACTGGGAATTTTGCCAGAAGAACTGAAAACTTCATACCATAGTGATATCTGTGCACCTATGTTTATAGCAGCCCAATTTGTTATAGCCAAAACTTGGAAACAACCAAAATGTCCATCATTTGAAGAATGATTTTAACAATGTGGTATTTTTACACAATGAAATACTACTCATCCATAAGGAATGATAAGTTTGAAGACTTCATATATAAATGGATGTATATTGAATGTATACTCATTAGTGACACAAACCAGACCTATATGTGTAAATATCATATGGTCACCCTAATATAATAACTTCAAAGAAGAAAACAAGAATTTAAGAGCATAGCAGCTGAATGTTGTATGGATTAAACAACGAAGTGACTGGAAGCAGACAAACCAGAAAACATATCAGT
Source organism: Myocastor coypus (assembly GCA_004027025.1). Taxonomy (NCBI): domain Eukaryota; kingdom Metazoa; phylum Chordata; class Mammalia; order Rodentia; family Myocastoridae; genus Myocastor; species Myocastor coypus. The sequence goes on from PVJA010038322.1 coordinate 19,640, forward strand.
AGCAAAACCATACAGTTATGTACACAGGATGAATCAGATATTGGTCTCAAGAACCTTGAAAACGTTCAGCATATTGACTATAGCACAATGTAATGCCAAATCTATGTTTGGAATACATGTCACTCTTATCTTTTTGATATGTACTGCTCCTGGTGTAAACTCAGTTACTATCATTCTCTCAAGAGTAGT
>PVJA010038323.1:0-19833 GCA_004027025.1 Myocastor coypus
TCCTGTCCCAAATTTCTGAAACACTGAAAAGCTAGGAACATTGGGAAATTGGCTATTGTGATTTGGTGAAAACGTTTCCAAGACTGGGTATTGGGCAATTAAATTATTATGTGATCAGACTTGTCCACGTGTCAGTGTGGTTGATCCATTGTCACACTTACCAAGTCACATGACTAAACTAGTCACATGTTATTATTAGGATTGCTTTGATGAACCAAAAAACTAAATATATACAACCCACAGAGAAAAGGTGCATGTGGCCATGGTTTCAGAGGTCTCCAAATGTGAGACTTACGACTCTCTTCCGAAAGCTCCAGATATATTTAAGGGATAATTTATATCTAAACCATGACAAATGTACTAATTACTGACTTTCTATTACTAATTAGTTTTTTTTTTGTGTGTGATAAATGCAGTATATAGCTAAGAAAGAATTTCCAACACATGTTTTCTTAAATACTAGAAAAATAGAGGGTATAGGTAATTTACTGATCAGGTATAATAGTGTCAAGCATATGAAATTATTGCTAAATTATTGATCCATGGTCAAATATTTTTAATAAATAAAATAAGCGAAACCTTATATCCCTTCATCACTAGGTCAAACTTGCTTCCTAAGTAAATGTTTGAGTTTTTTCAAAGAAAATTGTCTACTTCATTTATTTATAAATATATATGATTATATGTAATGCTAAAGACATATCTGACATTTAATTAAAATACCATTACGCTTATAGTTTCAAGGCTTTTAATATATAGTGTATTTAATTTAGTAAGATATAATAAATTGCATTTAGTAATCAGAAAGTTATATTTCTTCTATATGTTTTTCTGCTACATATTTTTATTTTAATGTGAAATTATAGGCTGCACCATTTAAGATGCACAGAGAACTAACCATATCATAAATCACGGATTAATTTTTTAATATTTTTTTTCAGAAGCTGTGAGCAGAACATATTTATTGAGGGAAAGAAGGCCCCTGTCCAAGAGAGAGAGAGACAGGAGGAGGGTCCCGAGTGGGAGTCCCCAAGAGTTACTTTTTAAATTTTATTTTGCTTATTTTCCATGATTTTTTTTTCCTTTTGGAAAGACGTTTCATTTTCATCAAAAAAGTTCCAGCATATAAAAACATATTATGTAAAAGTAGACCCATGTTAGGTCTGATAAGACAAAATAAAAATATTACAATGTTGTGTATATAAACAATTAGGGACTGAAAGCCAGGAAATTTATACTAGAGACTTCCAGTTTTTTTTTTTTTTTTTTTTAACTGTCAAACATTTATTAATATAAGGCAGTTGCAAGATTTGGGCACTTCATGGTGCTATGCTTGTTTCTCCTGAATCCCCCATTATTAATATCATGCCATTTCTTTACATATTTTAACACTAATAAATAAATATTAATGTGACATTATCACCAGATCTTTACATTTCTCTTAGGACTTCCTAACTTTAATACTCTTGCGTAATTCGAGTCTCCTACCTGGCATACCTTCTTGTGAGGTGCCCAGGATCTATCAACCCCTTTTGATTGTCCCAACTGCCCCCATTTTATAGTATTTTTGGAGACTGTGAGAGTTACGAGACATACTTCTGAGGTTCAGTATGCAGTGTTTCTGATTTGACTGTTCCTAATGTTTTCAATATTCAGACTTGGGCTACAGTTCACGGAAATTGTGCTGTAGAAGCATCATGCCCTTAATATCACCTGATATCAAAGAGAAATCCTGCCACCCTAATTAGCCACTGCAGATGTTGCTCTGAACCGCTGCACAAGGCAGAGCTTCCTGGCTTTCTCGTCTTTATTATACTTTCTTCTTTGAAATCAAGCCACCAATCTAATCAGTAATCAATTCATGAATTAAAATGAAATTCTACTTCTTGGAGAGATTAGCTGAATAAATAATTCAGAATGACATCACAGGGAAGATGTATCTTTTTTTATTCACTCATTTATTTAATAATAACTTTATAATTGCAGCATTTGCACTCACATGTTTACTTTGTAATATGACTTAAAACCTAGAGTTACATTATTCAGTTAATTACAGCTTTTTCATTTATCTTGGGCACTAACCTAAGTAACTTGTGGCATACTCACAGGAATATAAATATATGGTGTTTTATGTATTTTTTCCAATAGCACAAAAACTAACCACGTATTAAAATGCTCCTGGTTTCCTTACTTGGGATGTGCATACTGCCTTTGCTTCTGTCCACTGAGCTAGCATTCAAAGACCCTAAGGAAGAATGCGTCGGGAACTGTACACACACAAGGTAATTTTTACATTCACACATACCTGCAACTCTCCCTCTGTCTATTCATTTATATTCATATTAAGCTAATTTGATGTCTATAGCTTTAACACAGAACTGTGCACTTTAATCTGGGGTACATTGTTTTTACATCTAACTTTCAACACCAAAAACAATTCTGAGCCAGGCAAGGCTGGAGCAGGAGGATAAGTGTGAGTTCAATACCAGCCTCGGCTACAAAACTGAGTTCAAGGCCAGCCTGAATCGTATAGTGAGAATGTGGCTTAAAAAAAAAAAAAAAAAATTGGTTTCTACTATTCACTTCTCAGACCTCGTTTTAGTTTCTTCCCCAGTAGTATAATATACCACTGGTGTAAAAATATAATGCATGTAGCTCTCACTTTGTTTTTGCCTCCCAGGTTGCAATGCAAATGCCATGCCTCCAAGTCACCTAGACGAGCTCCCTTGGTATCTGGTAAACTCACTGTACTTTTATTTTACACTTTATAGCTTTTATTTTCACATCTTGTATATCTTCTTGAGACTCCTTGAACTTTTGGTGGATGTTTCTTCTCATATCCTAAAATCACTCCTTAAAACATGTGCTTGTGTAGGTTCTAAGAAATGCAGTGAACTCTGTACTCTTCACTAAACTATTATAATGAATATTTAATTAACAAAACGTGCTCACTTTTCCTCTCTTTGTTCATCAAATCTCTGTCCCCCACTTCTGTGGATATTCCTAATTTTTTGGTTCCTATGGTTTTTACTTTTCCAAAATGTAATAGAAACACAATATAATGAATGGAGGTTGGTGTCTGGTTTCTTTCACTTAGAAATATGCATAATATGTTTTTATGGTTTTTTGTCAATCAAGAAATTGTTATCTTTTACTAATGAATAATTTCTCATTATGTAGATGACAGGGAGAAAAAATATATTAGTTATTTCCCATTTGGGGCAATTATGACTAATGTAATCTTTCCAAATATGTGCATATTTATACATACATATGCGAATTTTCATTCCACCCACATTGAAAGTAAATTTCTATACAAAGAAGCCTGTCTGTGGAGTTCTTTAGCAAATATAATTAGCTGTTTATAAAATAAACTGCCAAAGTGGCTTTCAAAGATTTTTGCCCATTGTTTCATTTCCACTATTAATGGATGAGAGGTGTTGTTCCTTCTCAGTCTGATCAGAACTTTATCTACTTGGTCTCCTTTGATTTTGCTCATGATAATTATATGCAGTTTGCACTCACATTTTCTTGATGCAAATGATAGTGAGAATCATTTCACATTTTTCTAAACTAACCACAATTTTGTGGAAGTATCTGCATAGGTCACTTGTTCATTTTGGATGAGATAACTTATTTTCTTTCTATTGAAGTTACGTTTATAGTCACAAAGGAAATCCTGGAGATCTTTTTTGGAAGATTTTCATTCCACTCACAGCTTATACATGACTCGAATACTATAATTTATAATTTTATCTTTCTTTCTTTCTTTCTTTCTTTCTTTCTTTCTTTCTTTCTTTCTTTCTTTCTTTCTTTCTTCCTTCCTTCCTTCCTTCCTTTCTTTCTTTCTTTCTTCCTTTCTTTCTTTCTCTTTCTTTTCGAGACAATTTCTTGTTATGTAGGTCAGGTTTGCCTTGAACTCACTATGCAGTCTAGGCTGACCTTGAATTCATGATGCTCCTCCACCATAGTCTCCTGAGTGCTGGGATTATAGACATCTGCCAACCCAACAGCAAACAGAAACAACAAGCCAACACCCAAGATTTAGAGGATGCCTTACTTGCATTGACAAGCACTAATTAGGATCATTTTCAGAATATCAGGCCCTGATCTATGGTGGTCTAGGGCTTTCGTGGTACAAGCAATCAGGAAGCATAGAGGCAGAAAGGCTTGCCATTGGGGGACTGGTTCTTATAGTGTGCAGCACAGTGACCCATTATGTCTCACAATCGTCTGCCATTTTTGATTATTAGATGTAATAGGAACTGTAAGGGGACCTATCACCTAGGCAGCTAAAAACGGACTGCCTGGGGAGTGGGACTTCCCTGGGGTAGCACATTTGGTAGTGGTTCATCATTTTTAATGGCTCATACTAAATCAAATGTTACAATGATTTTTCTTACATCTTGCTCTTTATTGTAGCTCTACATTTATGTGTAGTCTGTGGCTGGTTATTGTTCCTGCTGCTTTTGTTGTTTTGCTCTTAGGGCCCATATGACAGTGCTAGCCAGTGACAGCACTCTTAGGGACCTCAAATTCTTGGACATTCTGGAGGAAATCACTTTTAATTTACCCTTAAATGTATTCCTATTTTATGTAATTATATCAGTAAGATAAAACTTCTAATCAAACACTGGAAGAAACATCATGCCTTGAATACAATAAAAATAATAATTATTGAGTTTAAATTTTTAAAAGGTTACCACGAAAATGATGCAGGGAACAGAATTTACTAAAAAGAAAATAAAATGAAGTTGAAAATGGTTGTAGTAATGAATTAATCTCAATTGGGCAGATGATTTAAAATTAATATCTGTCAAAATACAATTCGAAATAGCAAAAGGATAAAAGAGAAAACGTGTTAAGAGAAGTAAAGCTAAAGACATAACAATATATTGCATGATAAATTCTAAAAATTTTTGAGAATTAATACTAACTAAATTACTCTGAGTATCTCAACAGAGGTCGAGGGAGACAGCTCAGTACCATAAATGCTTGCCTGGCAAACACAAGGTTCCTAGTTCGATCCCCATTACTGAAAACAAACACATATCCCAGCAGATCCAGTACAGTATGGGTATATATAAATTTGTTTCTAGTTCTATGCTGATTAAATCCCAGTGTATTATACCTTCAGATATAGCAAAAGAGTGAAACTGGTGTAGAAAAATGTAAAAAATTTTCATGTAATGAGGAATTCAACTGACTTTAGCATTTCTGTACCATCAGTTGTAGGTGTAAGTTAGTTCATTTTCTATTGCCCAATAAGAAATAATGGTGTATAAAAATTCTGCTTTGTATAGACGCTTTTAATGATAAATTTGGGGGCTGGGGAGATAGCTCTGTGACACAAGTGCCTGTATGGCAAGTGCAAGGTCATGAGTTTGAAACCCAGTCCCACACACACACAAAAAGACAAAGAAAAAAAAAAAAAAACTTCTAAATCTAACATGTTGAGCAATCCAAGAAAAAATTAAGCCAAGTACTCATGAATGAGCAATCTGTAGTAAAATAGTCTAGGAAAAATATATTGTATCTCTTTAAAAAAAAAAAAAAGCCTAAGCTAAAATACAATATTTGGAAATCATGTTTATATAAAGATGTTAAACCAGGATCAGAGCTCAGTGGCATAAGTGATTCTCAGGCAAGTGGAAGGTCCAAAGTTTGAGCCCCTGTACTGGGGCCAGGGCGAGGATGTTAAGATTATATTGCACTAAAAAAAAATTTAAAAAAAAAATTAAAAAAAAAAAAAAAAAGAAAAAGCCGGGCGTGGTGGCTCATGCCTATATTCCCAGCACTTGGGAGACTGAGGCAGGAGGATTGGTGCGAGTTCGAGACCAGCCTGGGCTACAAAAGTGAGCTCAAGGTCAGCCTGAACTGCATAGGTAGACCCTGTCTCAAAAAAAAAAAGATTATATTGCACTGTCACGTATTACTCCTAGGTTATTTCTCCAAACAGTCATTGAGTTTTATTTATTTATTTATTTATTCATTTATTTATTTATTTAATTAATTAATTTTTTCTAGTGCTGAGGATTGAACTCAGGACCCTGTGCTTGCCAAGCAAACACTTATTCTACTGTACTATCTCTCTGGCCCCTCATTCACTGAGTTTTGTGGTCATCCTTTATTTCACTTTTGGTACCCAGTGATTTTTGTTGGCAGACATGTGAAAAGATAAGGTATTCCACACGGCACGCCTCTGATTACTTCCAAAACTCCTTCCTCTTCCTCCTGGGTTTTTCACAAGACTTTGTGCTTCTAATGTTAGTTCAATACTGGAACATTGTGAAGTCACAGTTTTTTTTTTTTTTTTTTTCTAATTGAAGCATAATTCTCTCCTTACACACTGTTTACAGAGATACTGAATTTTTACAAAGAAAGGTTTTATTATTTATTTCCTTTAAAACTAAAATGAGGGTCAGCTAAAGAGCTCAGCAGATTAAAGTGCCTTCAAGCAGGCATAGGGGACAGGGATTTGAGCCCCAGGCCAGCAGTGCCAGCCCTGCTCCTAGGGTGCACTGAGCTTTCAATTAAGACTGGGCGTGATGGTGTGCTCCTGTAATCTCAGCTCTTGGGCGGCTGTAAACAGGCAGATCACTAGGAGTCTGATCTAGTAGTGAGACCCTGAACACCCTGGAGACCCTTCCCAAATAAGTAAATATATAAATAATAAATAAATAAATACAAATCAAGTGAATAAAAATAGCTAAAATATTAGAAATGATACAGAATTTCACAGAACAAAATAATAGCAATTCAACATATTTTTACAAACGTATTTGGTGCCACTTTTCACTACACAGCTCAGTCTCCTAGCAATCTCCTGTACTGAGCCTCCCCAGCATTTGCCTTACAGGTTCACACCACCATTCTGGGGCTTAGCACCCAGCGCCTGGCCTCAGCATGGCATATGGCGCTGGGAGTCAAACCCGAGTCCCTGCACTCGTGTGAGCAGGCTCTTAGTCTGCTGAGCTATTTCGCCAGCCCTCAGCAATGGTTGTTATATTGTGAAACATTGCCTTCAAATTAATTGTTTAGATTACCAGATATAAGCATACAAACCACTTCACAAAAACGTTATAAGAAAATAAAAATGAGAAGAGCAGATCTAAGCATTAACGGCCCCAGCCGAAGTCAGTAGGACAGTTCTCCAAGCTGTCCTCTATCTATACATAAATGTGTTTCGCTTCCTTCCTTCTTTTGTCCTTTTCCTCATCCCAGTTGTTTCTTCTATTTGAATAAATTCTTTCTTTTTAATAGTATCTATTGCACCTTTCAGATTTTATTTAATCTTTCAGCTTCGTGTACTAGTTTCACAACTTGACATTTGCACATGAGGGTCTGATTTATAGCAAGATGTAAGTCTTGAAAATATTACTTAGATTTTAGCTTGCTGATATTTATTTAACTAATATGAAAACAGTATAAAATTACTTGAATGTTTACATAATATAGTCATCATTGTTATCTGCAAAAGATGAAAAGTCATATTCAGTGCATTCATATGCCCATTATGCAGTTTTAAAGACTTGAGGAAGACTTATTAAAGATTGATACAACATGTTCTCAAGAGCAGAGTGAAGGTGGTCATGGTAGTGGGATCTACCAAGTGTACATCTCAAAAATCAAAAGCTAGATTAAAGTTCTTGTTATGGTTTATGTCTAGTTGTCCCCCAAAAGCCTCATGCAATCATGGGGCGGGGACTTCTAGAGTTTGAGACTTGATTCATGATCCCTGAGATTATGTGCTTTAGTACTGATGGGAGTATGGGTCTAAGTACTTCTGGATTATGGGTGTAGCCTACAGCACATAGGCTGAGGTAGAGAGCCTGATCTAACTTAAAGAGAGATAGACAGACAGACTCGGGCTGTTGCTTGCTGCTCCCCTGGTTATTCCATTGCCTCTGTTGACATTGTTGCTGTTCTGTCACCATGAACTGATGCTCTCTGCCATGTGCCTCTCTACCTTGGAGCTGGCCAAATATGGACTGAAACCTGCACAGGCTGTAAGCTAAATAAACTTTTCCTTCCTTCATTTTGGGTCTCAGGTATTTGTCCCAGCAATGAGTAAAAAGTAACTATGACAGTTCTGTGTGAGTTCAGGCTGCCACAGACTTAGTATAGATCAAAGTAGAAGTTGATTTTCTTTGTGTTTCCTGCTTTGCAATTATTCTACATGTTTTATGTATGCACATTTGTCCTTTTACTTTGCGAGAAATCTGTTCATCCAAGGCCTCTTCTTGTTACACTGAAAAAGTTCAAAAGATAGAAGGAGCAGTGAAGGAAGAAGAAGCAGAAGCAGAAGAAGCAGAAAAAGCAGAAGCGGAAGTGGAAGCGGAAACGGAAGCAGAAGCGGAAGCGGAAGCAGAAGAAGAAGAGAAAGAATAAGAAAAGGAAGAAGAATGTGCACATCTTATATTTTAATGTGACTTTTCTTCTCTTTTCCATCCCTTCCACCTCCATCTATCTCTTGATTCTCCTCCTCCTCTTCCTTTTCTTATTCTTCTTCCTATAGAAGATTGGTGAATGCTGGCTAAGTTGAAGAATTGGCACAGACACTATCATTTAGTAATGTCACCAGACCCTAAGACATGTGAGACTAGAACACTCTGAGTCCTTCTTTCCCCTCACTTTTCTGAAACAATCCTTTTCTCACAATATTGCCTGTCAAACAGCAACTGCTCTTTATAACTGGAGAGAGTTGGATCACACAAAATAAACTGATAAGCATTTTCATTTACTGTATTTACACTTTTTCTCTCTTGACAGCCTCTTCTTTAATCACTTTTTGTTTTGTGAACCCTTTTGCTCCGCTCAAAGGGCCTGCCTCATGGTGTCTAAAAGAGCAGTTTGGTTGTAGCTAATTAAAGAATATAACTTCCTGGGCAACTGCCTAGCAACGCTTCAGTCACTGTGAAAGCTTTTTCTACTTAACAATGTTTAACAAATGCTTTTATGATGCGGAACATTACTAACATTTTATTTTTTGCTTGAGAATAAGTATGACAAATTTAGGTGGTTACTTAGGTATGTTGTTTGAACTCGCTGACAATTATTAGAAATCCTTGAAAAATCCACTGAGTGAGTTACAGACTGACATTTGATGTGTACTTATAGAAGCTACAATGTTCCTAATTTGCTACTTGAATTTAAATGCATATGCAAACAGTGAATTTATATACATAATATGTAAACATATGTACATAAATACATAGACCACTAAATTTACAAAATATGAATACATGCATATAAAACATACATGTATGCATTTATTCAGAAATACATACACATATATTCACTGTACTCATTTTTTAAAGTCGTGATTTTTTATCTTAACATATACAGAAAATGAAACAGCTTCAAACTGCATTGGTAAGTAGTCATGGAATGCTGTTCAGAGTAACTTTCTTTCTATATAAGAAAGAACAAAGCCAGGGGTGGAGGTGCATGCTATAACCCCAGCACTGGAGAGACTGAGGCAGGAGTATCTTTGCAAGTTTCAGACCAGGCTGAATTACAAAGTGAGGTTCTGTTATGTCCTGAGTCCTCACTGACGTTGAAGGCCTAGGTCCAAAATATTGGCTATCCTTGTAGACCTTCTTTTTCTCTAATTTTTGATCTGTAAACTTATGTTCTTACCCCCCCGCCAGAAAAGAAGCTTATTGATACTATTCCTCTATAACATAGGCATAGCTTAATATCACTGTCTTTCTGAATATTAAATGTCTTAGACTTAGCTGGGAATTGGTATTTTCCATCAGTCATTGATATTCTAACAATTCCCTATAGAATGTGATAAAAAGTTACACACTTTTATACAAAAATTTAGAAATCTAAGCATATACAAAATTGTAGCCAGTCATTCCTATGGCATTTTCCCTTGTCTGTTATTTTTTTTATTATCCTTTTTTGTTTTCTTGTAAAATCACCATTTACTTGAGAGAGAGTTTAGCATAACTGAAATTACATTAGAAGCAGCACATATCTAACAGACTGGATGACAGGCACTTCAAGAATAGTTTTAGTGTTACACATTGCTATCCTCACTGTGATAAACCTTTCGGAGGTTCTTAGGAACATTATCTAATTCATCTTGTGTATATAAGTGCATGGTTTTGCTCCTGCTACGTTTCCTATCTTTTCTGCTTGCAGTCTCTTCGTTGTTTAACCCTTAAGGTATTGATTTCCATTGAGCTGTGTTATGCCTTTTCCTGTTTAAAAAAAAGAAAAGAAAAGAAAAGAAAAGCACATGATATTTATCTTACATTAATTTTATTTTATTGATTTTATTGAGAAAGAAATAGCAATGAGACAGTTCAAAACAGGCTAGTAGGACAGTTACAATAATTAATACATTGCACATTGTCATCTTCATAGTAGATGTTCACAGTACACGATGCAGACATGGTATCTGTTCTAACCACTATTAATACAAATTTCAGTTAAATTTAATTTAAAGGTTTTTTTACTGAATTTTCTTGATATGATATGGCTTCAAAAAAAGCAAAATACATATGGGATTGAAAAACACTAAAGAAAGCTATAAGATATTTAACTGTTTTCATATATTTAATATCAGATGAAAATATCAACTTTGGTAGTTTGAAATATACTTCACTTTCAAAATGAAGGACTCTGTCTAATAATTTTTTTTTAATTTTTTTGTCCTTTTGAGACAGGGTCTCGCTATGCAGTTGAGGCTGGTCCTGCGCTCACTTTTGTAGCCCAGGCTGGTCTCGAACTCGCACCAATCCTCCTGCCTCAGCCTCCCAAGTGCTGGGATTACAGGCGTGAGCCACCACGCCCGGCTATCTGTCTAATAATTTAACATGTCGCACTAGAAGTTTATTTCATTATTATTTTACTATTAAATAGGAGAGGAAGGCAGCAATTCTACTTGTACAAAAACAATCTTAATGGAAATATTACATATACAAAATATGAAACATATAATTTTATACGTTTATTATTGTGTTTTTAATAGATCCCAATGGATCTAACTGCTGTAGTGTCATAAAATAAATGCAATAGTTACTTTAAGATAGTCTTTTCTACTTTTCTTAAATTAACTCCATAGTACTCAAAAAGAGTCACAGCAAAACTTAGAAATAATTTTATTTAGAACATTAAAAACTGAAGGATTTTAGTGAAAAGTGAAAGTCTGGTCCTTTGCTAAGTTAACAAGTAAGAACTGACTTGCCAGAAATTAGTTTTGATTTTCTCACTAATCCATTGAGAATGTGCTCATTTTAAAGCAATATTATAAATCTTGTGTTCTCATATATTGACTTTGAGTATTATTAACATTTGTGGTTAAATAGTTATAAAATGAATAAATCACATTATTAATCTGTGAAAAAAATCAATGACTACATTCCCTGAGGGCGTTTTATAGAAGTCTCACTAATTTTCCTTAAGAAAGACATCAATTCTGAAGCTATTCTTAAGTTTTCCAGGTTAAATAATCTCAGGAATGTATTTCCATGTTTGATTCATCATAAACACATAAGCATTTATGTCATAGTATGCATAAGCATAATTACTGCATACATGCAATAATTATGCTATTCCTCCAAATTTGTTGAGAAAAAAATGAGGTTATAAACCTCAAATGCCTATAAAGAAGAGGCCAGTAGGGCCCGGCAGGATGGCTCAGTGGTCTAAAGCGCCTGCTTGGGAAAGCTTGGGTGGCTTCAGGCACCGCGATTCGATCCCTGGCACTACATGCTGCACCAGCTCTGCCCTCGGGGTGGGCTGAGCCTGCCATGAAAATGAGTGAATAAACAAATAAAGGTTCTGAAACAAGAAAAATAAAATAAAATAAAAAAATCTTAAAAAAAAAAAAGAGGCCAGTAATGTATTCATTCATCTGACCACGACAGACACATCGAAATGTTGCAGATCATGAAAAATGGAATTTAATCTCCATACACTATGTAAAGAAACATCTGTTCGTTTCTGTAGGCAGGTAATAGTTTGGCTCTGTATTCCAAAGGTTCATGTGCTGGGATTTTGGTCCTGGGAGTCCTGGGAGATAGGATTCAAGAGATGTGACCTATAGAGAAGCCCGAGATCAACTGAACACTTGCTCCCAGAAAGGTGAAAAACGACCTGGCTTTCCGCCTGTGTTCTCATCTCTAATGAGTCCTGATCACTGAAGCCTGTTTTTAGGCACCCACTAGAGACTGAATCCAAGGGCCAACCTCATAAAGGAGATTTAGGCTGTACACTGTAAGTTTCAAAATTATATTGTCTCAGACATGTCATTATGATAACATAAAATAAAACAATACAATGTCATCACAGGGCACCTTCGATGAAATAATTTATAAGGAACAGCAGGATAAGAAGGTCAAGGCAGAATGACCTGTGCTTCATGACGATCCACTGGCTGTATTATGCCATAGAAAGAAATGGAAAGACAACAATTTTTTTTTTTTTAATACTGAATGTGAGAGTCAAGGAGCCCATACTCAACCTTTATTAAGGATCTGGTCCTCTGTAATGAATTCACCCCCACAATAATGCCATTGGACTAATCAGGTGCAAGACTCTTGAACTAACTAACTCTTGAAAGCTTCATCTCTGAACATTGTGACATGGAGCATTAAATTTCCCTCATACGAACGTTAGGCAATAAATTCAAATCAAAGCAGTTGGAGACAGTCAAAATAAAAGACGCGTACATTCTAAATGTGTGCCTTTACATGCAATTGCAATCTTCACATAAATGAAGTACTTAGAATTTTCTATATTTTCTGTACATGTAACTATAAACTATCAATTATAAATGTCCTCCTTTTGATTTTACTTTCATATGATACAGTTTAAAATAAATTTACATGCATAATTCAATTGTAGTACCTACATATCAGTATACTATGAGACTAAATTATAAATATGCACTACTGTATAATTGCAAATATAAGATATCTAACAATGGAGCGTTCATGTATAGACTTCAAACAGTTATAAACCTCAGTGCGCCAACTGTGGCAGCGTTTGCCACATCAGCCAGTTGTGTACTAAGTATAAGAATGAAAAAAAAAAAACTTCTATCTGTAATCCTGTCTAGAATACAACCTACTGTTTATTACCAATGCAGATCCTGACTTAATACGCTTTCCTCCATGCAGTAACACAGCCCAGCAGCACATGTCTGACCTTTGAGCCCACGTGACAAGAATTCTTTCACCAAAGGAATCGAGAAACTTTTCCTTCTCCGGCACACCAAGCTGAGGGTATATGCTTTTAATTTCACTCATTCCATTAATACTATAAGCGGAAGAACTAGGCATCTGCCTACAAACAAAGTGACATTTAACATTATGAAAAATGCAAATGACAATATTTTTTCTGAAATATCTGGGGAGGCCCCAAAGGCTTGACTTTTCTTTGTTCTACATACACTCAGAGAAAGTGAATTTTTATTCAAAGTAATCAGTAAGAATACCCCAATGCTTATAATAATAGTAAAATTAATGTATACCAACTCTGCTTTTATTGCCAAGTGATTTAAGAAAATCTTAACGTGCTCCCCAGTTTTACCTTAAAGGTCAGAAATGACGCAGTGGAACTGCTCAGTGCTTTACAGACAGAAAGTGAAAGGATGACAGTGATGAGCGCCAAACATCCTGAGACTCAGGACTAAAAATTAATGAAGTTAATATGATGATTTTTAACATTATTAAAATTGTTAAAATGTATATTTCCAGGAAGAAAAATGATTATTTAGCAGTTAAACAATTGCTACTTTAAAATGATCATTACTACCCACGAAAAATAAACTGGCAAATATTATGTTTTATGTCTAACATATTTGGGTCATTTCCTTCCCTTTTATGTGATTCTGTTTATTGGAGTTTTATTTATTTATTTATTTATTTTTTTATTATTATTATTTTTTTTTTTTTGTCTTTTTGAGACAGGGTCTCGCTATGCAGTTGAGGCTGGCCTTGAGCTCACTTTTGTAGCCCAGGCTGGTCTCGAACTCGCACTGATCCTCCTGCCTCAGCCTCCCGAATGCTGGGATTTCAGGCGTGAGCCACCATGCCCGGCTTATTGGAATTTTATATTTAGCTAAATATCAAAGAATGCAAGATTCAAGATATTCTACTGGAGCATGTCACAACAGATTCCATGTACACGGGAAACTTAGGGAGATTCATGGGGGCTAGAAGGTTAATTCTTTCCATCTTGGTCGTGTAGGGCTCTTTTGTTTTCCCAAGCTCTAGTTCATCCTTTGTATTATGCACAGTGATGCTTCTTACACAAAGTAATGAAACGAGATAGGCAAGAAGGCAATACGGATTCTGTGTTTGCTTTCTTGAGTTTACTGTCGTCTGCTGCCGTGAATAGCTTCTCCTCTGGAACACCTCTGTCAACCCGCCTCATCTTGGATCCTGCAGTTTATGGACTGAAATGGCTATGAAGGGTGAGCTAAAGAGAAATAAATCTTTTCCCATTTACTTTTGAAAACTGTGTTTTAGCAGCGAAAGTAAAGTAACTAAGGTAGCAAAGATGGCTTTAAATTTGATAGAATTTTAAAGATTAATCTATTTATTCCACAATTCAAATTTGCAATTTAGGAGTATATATGATTTCTTTGCAAGAAGCAGCGAGTCAGATAGACTGCTGAGAATCCATGTGATATCAATGATCTCACGCAGTTTCCAGCCCAGATACACACACTTGGATTCTGTGCACATTCTAGCACTAAAAACCTTTCATTTACCATATCTAATTTACTTCATACCTCATGGTATCATTTGAACATTTTATGCCTCCTTTTTCTGGTACCCGTGCTCGAACTCAGGACCTTCATGGTGATTATGTTGCTGAGTTAACTACCC
This sequence comes from Myocastor coypus, assembly GCA_004027025.1. Lineage (NCBI taxonomy): Eukaryota > Metazoa > Chordata > Mammalia > Rodentia > Myocastoridae > Myocastor > Myocastor coypus. Next base: position 14,856 of record PVJA010038323.1, read on the forward strand.
AACCCTATATTTCTTTCTTGTTTTCCTTTCAAGTACTAGTTTACTTACGGATATTCTCTGGGATCCTACTTTATGTCACACACTCGAATTGCTGCCTGAGGGAACTTTCTCGATATTTTATTATCATTTTTATGTGGCGACTAGTACAACTTATATTTTAAGTTGATTCTTTCATAATAGATTATAAAACAATGATCTTTATGATGTGACAGAAGGAAGAAGTAGGCAGAGATTTAAATACATACATATAAACACCCAGTATGATATATATATATATATATATATATATATATATATATATATATATATACAGAGAGAGAGAGAGAGAGAGAGAGAGAGTTAGAGAGAGAAAGGAAGACAGAGAGAGAAGTGAAATTGTCTATATACTTCAGGTAAAGAAAAATAGTATGAGGGTTTTTGAACAGATGGCATTTTCCTCATATGGAGAACCATAAAAGATCTCACATTATGGAAACCTACTGCAGTACTGGCTCATAGGGAAGAAATTGAAGCTCTATGTGTTAATGGTTTGAATTACCCACGCAGCAGTTCAGCAAGTTGATAAATACCTGGGAGCTAATGGCCACAAATTTTTTTATGGCATGGCCAAAGATCACTTGTATTAATCTAATGATGTCTTGATCAATCAACTCAGTATAAAATGTTTATACAAGTTTCTCATTTCCCATAGTGTGTATATGCTTTGTTAATATGTCATGTCTATGTCTGTGTACATGTATGCACACTGTGTAATGTGCTTGCAGACAGACACATGTTAGGTCTCTGATATGTTTTTTTGTTTTTGTTTTGTTTTGTTTTGTTTTTGTTTTTGTTTTTGTTTTGTTTGTTTTCTGGAACCTGAGACTGAACTCAGGCCTTTGTGCTTGCCAGGCAAGCACCTATTCTACTGAGCTATCGCCCCAGCCCCTGACTCTGGTATCTGTTGATGACTTTCTAAAATCACTTTGTAAATGTACTTAAATCTGCTATTATCACAACTAGTAGTCACTTCACACAAACAATAAAAATACCAGCTTTGACACATCTGAAGATGTAAGTTTTTAAATTAGTGTTTCTTGCTTCATTGCCATTAATTTCTAAAACTTCCACTTTTAGTCCTCATGAAACATTTGACATTGATTCTATTTAAAAACTTTAAAATAGAAATAAGAAGATAAATCATGGAAACAAACATTCAGAATTCAGAATGAAAAACCTGCAGCTATAATATGGAATGTGGCATGTGTTCTCACTCGCCAGATTATCAAGATAATTTACTTTAAAAGCAAGTTGTTGTGGTAGGTCTTTGCTGAAACAAGTAAAATATTGTGAAGATTCATACAAAATTCTTAATGGTGGATAAATAGGCTACACGATAGTGTAGAAGAAACCTCATTGCTGTACCTATTTAAAGCTAAGCCAGATAATCACACTCAGAAAATACCACTCTGTGTTCTATAAATCTAAATGCAATAATTTGATTCACTGTCTAAAATTTATAATTTTATAGTATTATGAAATTTCAAACTCATATTTAGGTTTACTTTCCATATTCGAGAATCGACCTCATGAATTATATGTGTGGATATACAAAGGACAGAAAAGCTAACTTGCAAAGTTAGCTTTAAGTTGCAAAGCTAACTTAAAAATTTCTAAATACACTGTTTTTGTTACACCATTATTGATATGAATTTATTTCCTTGATTAATGCACATATTCTCAAACCTTTCATCTTGTAAATTTGTATCTAGTTTATGACTCAAAATTGTAAGGTAAGAAATCAGTTCTGATGTAAATTATTCTCATATTTGCTACTGGATATACAGAGTAAAGTTATACTACAGTAGGTTGAAGAAAATATTTAAGAAGTACCTTGATGTGTTGTTTTATTTTTAGTGATGTTTCTGGTGGAAGAAAGAGAGCTGCAAAGAACTTCAACTTCATCAGAGCAAACTATAATTAGAAACAAAGTCACACTGATAATCATTACTTAAAAAAAATCTTAGTCAACTCCTAATTTTTAAAATGGTATCCTGTAAAGAGAGAGTATGATTTTCAAGAAAAGCAAAACTACACCTCAGCAAAAATAATCATATACTATGGTGCCAATATATATATATATATATATATATATTTTTGTCTTTTTGAGACAGGGTCACGCTATGCAGTTGAGGCTGGTCCTGAGCCCACTTTTGTAGCCCAGGCTGGTCTCGAACTCGCATCAATCCTCCTGCCTCAGCCTCCCGAGTGCTGGGATTACAGGCGTGAGCCACCACGCCCAGCTTATGGTGCCAATATTATCGATTAAAGTTCTATGGCTTTGAAGTAGAATTTTTTGAATAGAAATCATGTATTAATTTTTAAATATTTAAAATTAATTAAAAGACCTAATTGTTGTTCCTTTTCCAGGTAAATGTAATTTCACATCAAGTTAGAAAAAACTACCAAGTCTATGTGTTATAATTGGAATGTAAGAGATTTCAACATCAACTACAGCAGGCCGAAGATATTTCTTTTGAATCCAATTAGCTAATAAAATATATTATCTAGCAGAACACTGAATTTGTGAAAAATTGTCTGATTTTATTCAAAGAGACAGTAGATATTCTAATGCAAGGCTTTTCACTGTGGTTTCAATTCCTTTTCCTCGCAAATTGGTAGAAAAACCTAGCTTTTATTCTCTTAAGAAAGCTAGTACTCTTTTGACATTTCTAGATTTATTAGGTAGATATAAGTTAACTTTCTTTCTCTTATCTATTTTCTTTTATGATACATGATTTAAATGGTTGTAAAACACTGGCCCTTTTAAATTATCATGGAATTAATTTTAATCTTTCAGATATAAGAATTTCTTTCCCTTTTCATGTAAAAGGAGGCCAAAGCATTTTAATACTTACCACAATGTAACATGGTATGATATTCTAGTTCTTGTTTTAAAATATATAACATTTTAATATCTTTATTTATCTTTTAAAAAATGCATTTGAAGGCCAGCCAGATAGCTCAGCAGATTAAAGGGCCTGCTTAGGCAGACGCAGGTGGCTCCGCCTCTAGGGTGTGCTGCGATGATAACTGAAACTGGGCATGGTGGTACACACTTGTACCACCATCCCAGCGCTTCAATCAACAGGAGGCTCACGTAAGTCTAATCTGTGTCTATAGAACCAGTACTAAAATACACTTAAAAAATCCCGTGTTAAAAAATATTGCACTTGATTTATATTTCTTCTGTCTTAAGTTCTCCTGAGCAGCTAAACACATTTAAAGAAACAATCTTTGATAAGTAAAGATAAAAGCATAATCTTCAAATTTTAGGAATATAATAACTGTCCCTATGAATTTTCATGATGCACACATATATTTATCATTAATCAGCATAAGAACTATAGTATCACTTGCAGATTAAAACGTAGCTTTCATGAGCATGATGGTGTACACCTGTAATCTCAGCACAGGAGGTTGAGACAGGAGGATTATTAAGAGTTGAAGCTACATAATAAAATCTTATACCCAATATATAAAAAAATAGATAAATAAATGAATCTATTTAAAAATAGATAAATAAAATAATTTTATTATAAATTTTATTCATTTTAATGAGAAAAAGATAAAATAGCACTGAAGCAGTTTCAAAACAAGTTAGTAGGATGTTTACAATATTTAATACATTGCATACATATATATCCCCTTCTCTTTGTTTGTTTTTTTTTTTGCAACACAATGGTCCTTCATTTATACTTCTGTGAAGTTAGTCGGCATGATTCTAGTTTGCTTAGCAACTGATAGCTAATCATAACTAGACAGGATGTGTATTTCAAGAGTGAGGTAGATTGTTTGCTTTAGGCACTGGGCCAGGTCCCTCCTACACATATTTGATCGATTCCCTAGCTTCATAGCTCCTAACATAGCCGCTTTTTCATTTTGTTATGTCAGAGATGGCTGTTTCACTGCAGTTAAAGAAGCTCTTTTTGGAGAGTCTTTAAAGGAACTTTTCATACTTGATGCCAGTCCAAATATTTTTGGGTCCTTGAATTCGGCAAAATAACCCAATATAATCCCATAGCACATAATGGTAGTGAGTTATCAGTACCACTGTCATTGACTGAAGTTGTTGACTTGAGCCTGTAACAGCTCAGCATATTACTATGTCATTACTTTGAATGCCTCATAGTAATAACGTATGATTGAATGGTTAAGACCAAGGTAAGCAAGACCAATATAACTAAAAATGCAGCATTTGTATCTAACAAGGTCAGTCAAATCCCCTGTGAATTTATGCTGCAACCATATACAGCAACTTGTAGATCTTTTGTTGGTGGCAGCCATCTAAATGAGTCACAGCAACTGCTTGCCCAACTTGCTCTCTGTAAAAGGCTGAAAGAAATTTTTTTTCTCTTGAGGTGACTCTCCTTAGGCACACTGTATATCATTGGTCATTTTCCTCTGTGTCCTCATAATCTCCTTGATCAGAAAAACTGGCATACCACTCAATAGAATCTGACAACACAGTTTCTCTTATGTCCGGAGTCCTCACTGATCTTGAAGTACAGGGTCAAAATATTGGCTATTCCTGTAGCCCCTCTATTTCTCTAATTTTTGGTCTGCAAATTTTAGTTGTTAAACTTTCAGAAGAGAAGCTTAATCATATTCTTAAACTGTAACACTAGTAGTTGAGCTTAACATCTTTATCTGTCTGAATATCAAATGTCTTAGACATAACATGGAACTGCTATTAAACAGAAACATGAATATTCTAAAAAATTTAAATTCCTGTAGAAAAAAACTACATAACAGGCTACAATTTTGTATTTCCTTGAATTTCCAAATATCTGTGTAAAAATTGTGTAACTGCTTATATCACATTGTATGGGAAGTTATTAGAATATCAATGATGGTCAGAAAATATCAATTCCAAGCTAAGTCAAAGATGTTTGATATTCAGAAAGCCAGTGATGATTAGCTCAAATACCTATGTTAT